>JBBPBX010055528.1:11601-23078 GCA_038048925.1 Garcialebias charrua
TATATATATGTGTGTATATATATATATATATGTGTGTGTGTATGTGTATATATATGTGTATGTGTATATGTATATGTCTTACAGGACAAATGCTGGGAATCTGCATCATCACTAAACAATGAGTTGCATATTTACCCCAACTCAAAGGTCAAGGTCAAATCTTCAGGTCAAAGGTTATATGAAGCTGCTGCTATAGATTGCTGTATTGCTGTATAATAGTTTGTTGTCTGGTGTCTAATGAGCTGCATGTGGCACTGTTGTTTTTTACTCTTCTATGTTTAAAGCATAAAAGGTCAGTGGGAGAACATGAAGGTAGTGTCTCACTGTTGGCAACTAGTTTGCTAATGGCATTCACAAGGAAATCTAAAATGTCTTGAAACATTTGAATTTGTTCTCAGTTTCCTCAAATGAGTCCGAGCGGCGGACACTCTCGTTGCTTGAGTTTCAAACATGTTTAAAAGATTTTTGCAACACTTTTCCCAAAATAGTCACAGAGTTCTTCTGTTACAAATAAAGTCCAGTTCATTCATTCATTCAACCTTTATTTAGTCAGGTAAATCTTTTGAACCTCATGGGCTCATTTACGAAAGCGACCTGCTAAAACTAAAGAACAATGAACAGTTGTTTCTGTATTGAACATTTTTTGATTTTATCATGTCCTGGATGATGAGAATCTTCACCAGCATAGTCACAGAGTTGTTGTAGGCATCTCAAACCTGAAATCACACACACAGTCTGTGCATTGAATTGATAAAGCCCTCTGGATAGAGGTCGAAACGTCTTCTGTAACAAATAAAGTCCAGTTGATCTTGTATTGAACGCCTTTTTTGATTCCATCTTAGGTTTGTTGCCGTTTTCTCCTTGTCTCAACTTGAACTGTATTTTAATAATAATAATAATAATAATAATAATAATAATAATAATAATAATAATAATAATAATAATAATAATAATAATAATGGGCAGCACGGTGGCACAACTGGTAGAGCTGCTGCCTCTCAGCGAGAAGGTTGCCGGTTCAAATCCCGGTCCGGGGCCTTTCTGGGTGGAGTTTGCATGTTCTCCCCGTGCATGCGTGGGTTTCCTCCGGGTACTCCGGTTTCCTCCCACAGACCAAAAAACATGCATGTTAGGCTGATTGGTGACTCTAAATTGACCCTAGGTGTGAGTGTGAGAGTGGATGGTTGTTTGGTGTGAGTGAGACAGGTCCCTCTTGTAAATGAGTCCCCGTGACTCAACGAGGCTAGCCTGTATAAATAAAGGTTGAATGAATGAATGAATGAAATAATAATAATAATAATAATAATTAATTCAATTTATAACGCACTTTTCATTACTGAAAATCTCAAAGTGCTACACATATATTGAATGCTACACACATTCATAAACCGGTGGCGGCAGACTACCATGCAAGGTGCTTTCCAGTCCTACCGGGAGCAACTCAGGGTTAAGTGTCTTGCCCAAGGACACAACGACACATGGTGCGGGTCCCGGGAGTCGAACCGCCAACTTTCCGATCGGGAGACGACTGCCTTACCACTACGCCATGGCCGCCATTCTTCCATTTTGACACCAGCCCACCTATAAACCTCTCTGAACACTTTGTGTCCACACTCTTTTTCCATTATTGCCTCTTTAACCATCTGCACATCCGCTGGATGAAGACATTTAAAGCTGAGTGTGTGTGTGGCCTTTTTTTGTATTCTCGATTTGATGCTCAGTTTTCTCCTTTTGTGTTTCAGGTTTTCTCTTGGAACAAATAGAGCTGCTCGGCCTACTTTCATATATCAGTAAGTTGCCTCTGCTGTGTCTTGATAGTTTAATATGACATTTTTATATTGTAAAGAATGTGTGGAGGGTATTTCTGCCCTTCTCAGTTGGATAGACAATTTGGACTTAAAAAATGATAAGATGTCCACTTTTAGGTGCTCCAATTTATCAATATAGTCAGACCTGAAATTAGAAACAGAACAGAATAGTTGTAGAAATCAGTGTTTCCATCAGAGTATTGACCTTGAGCAGTGCTCTACAGTATGTTGTTAATGTTAGATCAAGTCATTTGTTCTGTAGCTACATTCACTGCTCTCCATCCAAAAGTATCTAAACTTTCAGCGGGCAGGCTGGGCACTCGGTTCTGTTGACAGGGCGGGTCACCCTCCTTGGATAATGCTTGGAGAAACAATGACAATAGACTTGTCTGCCTTTTCACTGTCTGTTATACTTTGTACCTGTGGAAACCAGTGTGAGACTGTTTTGTTACGCAGGTTTTTACTGGCAGAGTTGCTACATTTGATTCCTGGTGGAAAATGTGAGAATGTATCACAGTTTTCCCACTCCGTTAATATTAATACTCATCAAAGATAAGTCCATAAATTATTGTCCCTGGCTCATTTTAGTGCTGTGCAGTATAGCTAGCTGAAATTACTGTGGCTTGACGTTACCAAACCTGAGCAAATCTTAGTTTAGATGTAAAATAATGTATCACCTGTTAAAGCTGGCTGTTCTTACTAAGATGGACAAACAAAATGATTGCTTTACTATGCTAGAATCACATTTTATCCAACATTATTGACTTTTTTCTACAACAACTATATTTTAGTAAGACAACGAGCCATGGAAATGAGAATATATAACATAAAGAAGCAAAGTAAAGAAAGAAACTGAATATACTGTACACTACATTGGAATGTAGAAAGAAGATGCAAGCACATTTGAGCCTCGCCACACTGCCTTGTCTCATCATTTATTAATTTTCAGTAAAAATATTCATGCAGCACCCAGACAGAGAAATGATTTGGGCTCTGGATCATCCTGACACTGTGTTAGTTTGCTCTTTGTTATTGTACTTATTTGAGATTCATTCTTAAATTTTTTTTATCCATTTTTTAAATATTTACAGCTGATTTTGACTGAAAAGGACAGGGCAGGAAATTGTGCTTGTGTATCTAGTGTGAGAGCCGTTGTGAAATCTTGAAGCTGTCAGGTCTGTCTCCAGAACCACACACAGTTTGTCAAGCTCAAATGAAGGCTCCGCCCATCTGTGCGTCAAAGATAGTTTTTATCCATGGGCGTTCGGATTGAAAGAAACACCATCATCAGGAGAGCTGTTTAGTGCATGACTGCATTTGGAGTCGGTTGCAGCGATGTGTGCTCAGTCGGCTCTTTACTCTTCTTCCTTTATTCTGATTAAATGCTTTGATGTAAAGCGAAAGCTGCAGAATTATTAATGTGTCTGCTGGTGAGTCACGCTGGGACTGTAAGTCATTTGACGCCATCCTGTGAATCATATCTGTCATCAAAAATGCTACTTTTCCTTCTTCTACCCTTCTTAAATATTGCAATTATACAAGGTACATACACTTCAGTGTGTACCTTACAGTGTTTTGTGTGTACTGTGTGTACATTTTGTTTGTTTTATGGGATCTTTACACACTTTGTTAAATATAATGTGAAAGCAGCACAAATGTGATGAAAGCCCACCTGTGAAATAAACTGTGCATTTAAATAATCAGAACAATCAGTGCACTGTACTTTCAACTAATACAAGCTAATGTTTGTTACTTCTTATTAGTGTCACATTAGTGTAAAAACAAAACTGAAATAAATACGTGTTTGGCCTTTACCTACCACTTTTTAAAGAACTAAATTGATGAGAACAAAAGATAAAATTACATGTGTGTGTGGACAGTAGTGGGGGATGGTAGCCTTGAAGCGTGTTTTTAATGTATTTTTGTTTGCTTGCCTCACAAAAAGGTGGAAAATTAAAACAAATAACAACAAAAAATGTAGGTTATTTAATTGGGTTAGCACAAAGTGGGAGGATCTGTAACCAGCCACGCCCACCTCTAACCACGCCCATGTGAAAAACATCAAAACTGTCAGAAATATTAAAATGAGCAAAGTGTTAATGCCCTTTTTATTCCTTCAAAACAAAATGTTTTTGTGTTGATCATTGTTTAGAAAATCAGTAGAAAAAAATGCACATAAACTATTTTTATCTCTACATTTTCAACAAAAACTCTTTGGCCATCTATGACATTGTTAAAATAATACCAAAACAAGTTATGTTTATATTCGGACATCCATCCATCCATCCATCCATCCATCCATCCATCCATCCATTATCTTTACCAGCTTCTTCTTTTTTGAGTTGCGGGGATCACTGGTGACCATGTCCAGCCATCACTGTGCGAGAGGCAGGGACAGGGACAGAGATGCTGATCAGGGACAGGTGTCCAGTCCATCATAGGGACACATAGAGACAAATGAGACAAATAGATATTCACACCTAGGGACAATTTGGAGTCGCCAGTGAGTCTAACATGCATGTTTTTGGTTTGTGGGAGGAAACTGGAGTACCAAGAGAAAACTCCACGCCTCACGGAGAGAACATGCAGACTCCACCCAGAAAGACCCCCAGACAGGATTGACCAAGGCAATTTGCTCAGTGAGAGGCAGCAGCTCTAAAAACTGTGCCACCGTGCTGATCGGGCATTCAAATTGAAAAAATGTCAGTGCACCCTTGTTTGCCTTAAGGAAATCATCAAAATGTGTCTTTTTCAGTTTATCTTTGGTCAAAGTGCTTAAAATATGTGATGAATCTCTTCTTCATTCACTTCTGTTGTAGATAAGAAAATGTCCACTACATGTTAGAAAACAAATGACCTAATGTTATTCTTTGTTAAATTGTTGAAACCTCAGTAGATTAACTTTTGGGTGAATAATCCACAACTGTATCAGCCTGTTTAACGTTTTAATAGAGGTAATCTCTGCTGTTATTTTAATTCAGGCTAAAAGAGCAGATAGAGAACTGTGATGTAAGGGGATTTAACGGAGCGCTGCAATAATCCAGATTTATGTCGTCATGGGATCAGTATTGCTTTTCAGCAGCCCAATGAGACCTTCCTCCTCAGAAACAGTGACACCTGTTCTCAACACACAAATGTCTCTGGTGTCATTTTGACTTCTTCAGTCTGAGGAGCTACAACAAACTCAGCCTAGCACCTTCTCATCAACACCTTGCTGCTGAAAGCCAGAACCAGCTGTTCATGTGTAAAAGAAGGTCCATCAGTGAACAATTGATTATTTGCACCCTGATGGCCGCTTGCTATTCACAGATGGCTGAGTGATACTAACAATAACATCAATGGGGGCAGTGGCGTTCCGTGAAATGTCCACCAAAGGGGGCTATTTCTCAAAAATAAAAATAAAAATACAAAACGTTCAAAGTTCAAATCGTGTTTATTTATCAAATGCAGATTAACACAAGGTTAACAGTACAATTAAATGCTCAGGATGAGAAGAACCAATTTGACTCACTAAAACAACAACCACTGGACCACTTATTCTATCATATTCTTATCATTACAGTATTATAGTAATACACGTTCATAATATAAATAGAATCAAGCTCTTTTTTTAGTACCGGTTCTCTAAAAATATTCCTAAATTTTAAAGGTCCTGACCTAATGCACCTTAGCATATACAGCATTTCACCATATAAATGTACCTTAAATGTTTCAATGTTAATAGGAGCTAGTTACTTGCAAGATGCTTTGTTTTCATTCTCCAGATCAATACAGTGTTAAGAAATAGTAAAACACCACCAGTGACATTTAGTATATAAAATTATTAATGTTTGATCATTTTTTATAAGCAAATTGAAATAAATGTAGCCATCAGAGTCCAATACAATAACCTGGAGGCTAGCGCTAGCATGCTAACTCTACAAACAAACAAAGAAAAAAACAAACTCACCAGTTTCCAATTGCAGTCAGCTGAAGGTTTTTTTCACAAACAGAGCCATCTAAAAGTTGAGAGGCATATCAGTCAGAAATGGCAAATAGGCATTAGATAAAGAGCTTTCAATGATTTAAAACCTACCTGAGACAGCCTGCTTTGAGTCACTGCACGGCTCATTTCCCAGACAACAACAAAAAAAGACCGGAAGCACATGATAGGTACAGCTCACGTTGGACGTGCCCAGGGCGCAGAAATCTGCGCCAAGCATCTTCCCATTCTTTTGTAACGTCGTGGAATAACTGTGCATGCGCCATTTATAATGAGAGTCTATGGATAAGATTCATGCGCACCCAGGACAGGAAATATATCACCAATCAGAAAACGTTTTTTGAAACAAAGAATATAACTCATTACCTATAAAATATTTATCCTACACCACTAAAAACATATGTACATATATTTCAAAAATATTTTTATTTTATAATTGCATTTTTTTAAGTCTTCAATGTAAAATGGTGAATAGCTCCAGAAGTTCCAGTGGGGTGGCGCCCTAGTGCCCCCTATTGGCCGGCCGCCCCTGATATATACAAATGTATGCATTTTGATTTTTTTTTTCTGTTTTAGTGACAAACAGTTACTGTTTCCAGTAATTTGTTAAACTTTTTATTATCACATTTCCTATAAATAATTTGGGACTTTAAATTATTATTTATGTTTTGTAGATTTGACACTAGAAGTAGAATCCGTGTTGATTTGTTCAGCTTCATTTACTGTCTCCATGTTTAACTTGTGAACAAAGGCAAACGGGAGTAGAGAACATTTAACATCATTTAACTCTATTAGATGCACATTGGTTTCACCATATACCTGTACAGAACTGAATCAGAGCGTCTCGTTATCAAACCGCAGCAACGATTGTGTTCCTGCATGGCACAATTTCCGAAGAGAAATCTCTGTGAGATTTCCCCAAAGAAATCTAGGTTTAGCAGTGTACAGTCCTGAAATAGCTTTTGAATCATACATTATTACATAGCAAGCTCGCCTCTCTTTGTCAAACTCACTTGCTGCTGTGTTTATCATCCCCCTCATTTCTCCAGGCTGTCACTTCTGAGATGAATCTGCAACCTTATTAGCATAGCTCTAAACTCACCAGCAGCTTTTGTCTCTCACTAGTCATTAACCTTAAAGATGTCAAAAGAAGCAATTGTTGATTATGCAGCAAGTGCAGGAAAAGACATTGGCGAGTCTTTTAGAACTGTCTGTACGACGCAGAGCTGCTCGTGTGGCAGACAGTATGTGTTGGAAGCGTGCAGCCGGGCAGGTTTCAATCTTCCAGCCTGACTCCGTGTTTCCCCTGGGTTCAGTAAAGCACAAAAGATGCTGAGAGGGGCGACGCTCTGCTGGAACTGCCTGCTTTTGGGAGGATTGATGTGACATTTTCACACACATGCACGTACTCGCACACTTGCACACACACCACATTTTGTCAGAAAGATGCAACAAACTAGAGAAGACTGTCACCTTACCCACATTCTCACACAGGTGTGAGAAACTAATGCACACACAAATACATGTTCACACTCGGATAAGAAAAATGTCAGCGCAAGGCGACAAGGCTGCTAATTAAACCTCAGCTGTGTTGTCTGGTTAATTAATATTTATGTAAGAAACTAAATAAATAGTCTAACATTCTTTATATCACCACTGCCTTTCGTGCCAGAGTTGAACAGAGCCTGCACGAGAAGAAAGATGTGAAGAGAAATGATGGGGAGTGTTGTCCTGTTTTTTAAAGGGGGTGGGTAGTGTGTGTGTGTGTGTGTGTGGGGGGGGGGGTTGACAAAACCCAGAAGTTATTTCATGTGCCTGCATCAAACTGTATTGAAGACCCAGGCCATTACTGCTCAGCCCATCTGCCTCTCCAGTAGATAAGGGGTATTTTGCAGCCCAATCCGGTTTGCTCTTTTTGCTGCTGTCACCGAACACATTGACCGTCACCGCATCCAATGAATATTATCAGCATTTCTCTCAGGGATGTGTCACTGGAGAAGCCAGGCTTGAAGGAATAAAAGCACAAGCTGTTTTCTGCTGTGGCCTGATATCTGAGCTGACTGGTGGAGAATAAGGGTTGATGCTATGAGGCAATCCAGCCCGAACGCAATTATGAGTCAGCTGTCGATCCTCCAACATCACTGGTTTTTATAAATCACCTGACTCAGCCGTTAAGATTTGAATGAGCCTGAAAGTGAATAAAAGAGTGGGAGCTGCTGAGAACTAGCTGCTGTTGATGATGATTGAGGGTTACCATAGCAAATCATACCATACCATACCATACCATACCATATCAAAATATACCATACTAAACCATACCATAGCATACAATACAATACAATACAACTTTATTTATAAAGCACTTTAAAACAACACCGTTGGCCAAAGTGCTGTACACCAACACAGACAAGCATACAACTATAAACTCAACAAATACCATAAAAATGATGAATTACCAGATCAAACAGCAAACAGTAAAAACTATAAAAGAAAAACTTAAAAACCATAAAACCAACATTTCAAGCTGTGTTAAAAGCCAAAGAGAAAAAAATGTGTCTTCAGAGCAGATTTGAAAACAGGAAGTGAGTCAGTTTGTCTGACACGCAGAGGCAGCTCGTTCCACAGTTTAGGGGCAGCGACTGAGAACGCTCGGTCACCTCTCAGCCTCCTATTGGACTTTGGGACGACCAGCAGCAGCTGATCTGCTGACCTCAGAGAGCGTGAGGGAATGTACAGCTGGAGAAGGTCGGACAGATACTGTGGGGCGAGACCATGAAGACATTTAGCATACCAAACCATACAATATCAATAACATAATAATAATAATAATAATAATCATTTTATTTAAAAGCGCCTTTCAGGACACCCAAGGACACTTAACAAACCAATACAGTTCAAACATTATCAGTGACAAATTGAAATATAAAATACATAAAGATTATAAAATGCAAAATAATAAAAATACATTTAGTAAAGTTAATGATAAGCTAGTCTAAAGAGATGTGTTTTCAGGGCTGTCTTGAACAGAGAAAGGGAGGTGGTGTTTCGAAGGTCTGGCGGTAGAGCGTTCCAGAGGTGAGGGGCAGAGCAGGTGAAGGCCCTGCTCCCCATGGTGGAGAGGCGGGCAGAGGGTACATGGAGATGTAGTGAAGAGGAGGATCTGAGAGAGCGTGATGGGATGGAGATTTGTAGGAGGTCAGATAGATAAGGAGGGGCAAGGTTGTGGATAGATTTGAACGTGAGGAGTAGAATTTTGAAGATGATGCGTGATTTAACCGGGAGCCAGTGGAGCTGCTGCAGGACAGGAGTGATGTGGTTATAGTAGGAGGTTTGAGTGATGACACGGGCAGCTGAGTTCTGGACCATCTGTAACTTGTGGAGAGATTTGTTGGGGAGGCCGTAGAGAAGGGAGTTGCAGTAATCGATACGGGAAGTCACAAGACTGTGCACCAGGATGGCTGTGGAGCGGGGTGTGAGAGAAGGACGGAGACGGTTAATATTACGGAGGTGGAAATAGGCAGACCGAGTAATATTGTTGATGTGTGAAGTGAAGGAGAGAGTGGTGTCGAGGATGACACCGAGGCTCTTGACCTGAGGGGAGGGGGATAGCAGAGAGTTGTTAAGGGGGACGAGAAGATGTTCTGATTTTGAAATAGAGTTTTTGGTACCGACAAGAATGATTTCTGTTTTGTTGCTGTTTAGTTGAAGGAAATTGTTAGAAAACCAGTGATTTAGCTCATTGAGACAGTCGGTGAGGATGGAGGGTGGGTGGGTGGAGTTAGGTTTTGATGACAAGTAGAGCTGTGTGTCATCAGCATAACAGTGGAAATGGACGCCGTATTTGCGGAAGATGTGACCTAGAGGAAGGAGGTAAATGATGAAGAGGAGGGGTCCGAGGACAGAGCCTTGGGGGACACCCGTGGAGACAGGGGAAGACTGGGAACGGAAGGATTTAAGCTGAATGAATTGAGTGCGGTCAGAGAGATAGGAGTTGAACCAGTCTAACGGGGTACCTGAGATGCCAATGGAGGTTAGTCTGTTGAGGAGGATAGAATGACAGATGGTGTCGAAGGCAGAACTTAGATCAAGAAGAATGAGGATGGACAGAAGACCAGAGTCAGCAGCAAGAAGAAGGTCGTTAGTAATTTTTACTAGAGCTGTTTCGGTGCTATGGTGGGGGCGAAATCCAGATTGAAACTCTTCATAAATGTTGTTGTTGGACAGGTGTGAGTGAAGTTGACTAGCAACAGTTTTTTCAAGGATCTTGGAGATGAAGGGCAGATTGGAGATCGGACGAAGATTACTGAAGTTGGTAAAGTCAAGACCTGGTTTCTTGATGATGGGGGTGATGGCAGCAGATTTGAAGGCTGTGGGAACAATGCCAGAGGTTAGGGAGGAGTGGATGATATTAGTGATGATAGGGAGCAGAGACGGGAGACAGGATTTAACAAGAACTGTGGGAAATGGGTCAAGTTGACAGGATGAGGACTTGGACGTGCTGATAATGTCAGCAATGTCATCAACAGAGAGGAGGGAGGCAGAAGACAGAGAAAGGGAGGGAGGGAGGAGTTCAACGAGGATGCTGGGGGCAGTATTTGTTCCAATCAATCAATCAATCAATCACCTTTATTTAACCAGGTAGAGCCCATTGAGATCGAGATCTCTTTTACAAGGGTGACCTGGTCAAGTGGTCAGCAGCACACGTCACATTGGCAATAGGCATTTGCACTTATCAAAAAGAAAATAAAGAAAACTACAATCACAGTAAACAGATGTTGACAGTTCAAAACCAACAGGATATGACAGATTTCTATATACATTATATACAAAACAAGCAGACAAAAAAAAACAACAATGACATGTATATTGGATAAGTAGTGGTTAGAAACATCTGCAATGGTCAAGTTTCTTGATGACATTTTCTACTACGGTTGACATAAAGGATCCAGGAGAGATGAATGTTGATAGTTTCAGATCTTTCTGTAAGTTGTTCCAGGCTGAGGGGACGGCGAAGCTGAACGCTCTTTTTCCTAGTTCAGTTCTGACAGGAGGAACTGACAGGAGGACTAAATCGTTAGAGCGCAGGGAGTAATGACTGTGTGATGTTTGTATTAAGGAGGTGAGGTATGACGGGACCAGGTTTAGGAGGGTCTTGTAGATGAAGGATATCCAGTGAGTGTATCTGCGAGTGCTGAGAGATGACCAGCCAGATTTTACGTAAAGCTCACAGTGATGAGTGCGATAACTGGAGTCAGTAATGAACCGAAGGGCACCGTGGTAAATGGAGTCTAAGGACTGTAGGTATTTTGATGCAGCACTCATGTACAGCACGTCACCATAATCTAGTATTGGCATGAATGTTGCAGCTACTAATGTTCTCCTGGCTTTGCATGAGAAGCAGGATTTGTTTCTGAAGAAGAAACCTAGCTTCAGTTTGAGTTTAGTGGCCATTTTGGAGATGTGGGTTTTAAAAGACAGTTCAGTGTCAATGTTGAAACCTAGATATTTGTAGGTGGAGACCATTTCTATTTGTTTTCCCTCTTGGGTTCCAATTTGAGGTGGGTTCTCTGGTTGCAGCTTTCTGTTGGCAAGAACCATGAACTTGCTTTTGTCGGCATTTAGGACCAGTCTAAGTTTTTGCAGCCGTGACTGAATAATATTAAAAGCATCCTGAAGAGAGGTGAAAG
>JBBPBX010055529.1:0-12581 GCA_038048925.1 Garcialebias charrua
GATATGGGCTGTTAGGTCCCTGTACGACCGGTGTCAGAGCTTGGTCCGCATCGCTGGCAGTAAGTCAGGCTCGTTTCCGGTGAGAGTTGGACTCCGCCAAGGTTGCCCTTTGTCACCGATTCTGTTTATAACTTTTATGGACAGAATTTCTAGGCGCAGCCAAGGTGTTGAGAGGATCCGTTTTGGTGGCCTTAGAATCGCTTCTCTGTTTTTTGCAGATGATGTGGTCCTATTGGCTTCATCAGCTCGTGATCTACAGCTTTCGCTGGAGCGGTTTGCAGCTGAATGTGATGCGGCCGGGATGAGGATCAGTTCCTCCAAATCCGAGGCCATGGTCTTGAGCCGGAAAAGGGTAGCGTGCCCTCTCCGGGTCGGGGAGGAGGTCCTTACCCAAGTGGAGGAGTTTAAGTATCTCGGGATCTTGTTCACGAATGAGGGAAAACTGGAGCGTGAGATCGATAGGCGGATAGGTGCAGCGTCCGCAGTGAAGCGGGCGCTGTACCGGTCTGTCGTGGTGAAGAGAGAGCTGAGTCAAAAGGCAAAGCTCTCAATTTACCGATCGATCTACGTTCCCACCCTCATCTATGGTCATGAGCTTTGGGTTATGACCGAAAGAACAAGATCTCGGATACAAGCGGCTGAAATGAGTTTTCTCCGCAGGGTGGCTGGACTCTCCCTTAGAGATAGGGTGAGAAGCTCGGTCATCCGGGAGGGACTCGGAGTAGAGCCGCTGCTTCTCCACATCGAGAGGAGCCAGTTGAGGTGGCTCGGGCATCTGGTTAGGATGCCTCCTGGACGCCTCCCTGGTGAGGTGTTCCGGGCATGTCCCACCGGGAGGAGACCCAGAGGAAGACCCAGGACACGCTGGAGGGACTATGTTTCTCGGCTGGCCTGGGAACGCCTTGGGATTCCCCCAGAGGAGCTGCTCCAAGTGGCTGGGGAGAGGGAAGTCTGGGCCTCCCTACTTAGGCTGCTACCCCCGCGACCCGACCCCGGATAAGCGGAAGAAAATGGATGGATGGATGGATATATATATATAATATATATATTATATATATATATATATATAATATATATATAATATATATATAATATATATATATATAATATATATATAATATATATATATATATATATCAACTTCGCAAAATCAGTATGACACCGACATGCAAAATTTGTGTACACAGAAAAAATATGTGGAAAGACAGAAAAAGCCTGCTAGAGAGCTGTCTGAGATCTAGGGACTGAAATTGTCAATGTCTGTGCAGAACCTGCAGATGTAAGTCAAAATGTTCATCTACTTTTTTCATTCGATGTCCAATTCATAAACAAGATTTTTTGAACTAAATTATTTTGCAGAAATAATTATCCAACCATCAGTATATTTGCAAATAGAACAGCTAACTGAGATCTGATCACTCGGGATAAATGTGAAGACGTATTTTTATTCCAGTTGTGAATGCACATGACTGTCCACTTCTTAATGGATCATCCAGGAGAACACTACATCTGAACAGTTCTGCAGTTATAGTATTAGCTGTCCTGCAGAGATTTACAGGGATCAGTAAAATGACAGTCTTAGAAACATAAATTTGGTTTGCTGTGAAAACAAAAGCAATTTGTCTGCAATTTTCACACAAAGAAAGGGTCAGTCCATGGTCACATGATGCTGCTTCTGCAGATCGCAGGCGGTCAAGGCAAATAGGTATTGTGAAAGGTACACCAGGAACACAGAGTACCCAGCCTTTACCCAAGTACAAAGTAGTCAGGTTTGAAAATTGCGGAGTGAAAATGAATGGAACGATCCTGAAAAACATTGTGAGTATTTGTTGTGTTATGAGGCGTAATAAGAATTTTCTATAATGTGTGACTGTCATCAACATTTTAGGCCTAAACTGACAGCAAAATGTAAAAAAAAAAAGAAAAGTTTTAAGACAGCAGGCATATGCCTTGAGTCTTTTTCCACAGCTGTGTGTTGGTTTAAATGAAAAATGGCAGAAAAAGTGAAACAGTTGCGTAACAATTGGCCCGCCCCGCTCATCCTAAATGGCTGAGCGCTGCTGTCTTGCCAAATGTATCTGGAGGCTTGGACTGGAGCTGTGGGTGGATGTAGTGCCTCTGCTTCCCCCTGTTCTGAATGCAGCCCGTGGGCTACATAGGGCCGCTTGAGTTCATCCGTAGGCCTAGTTCTCTTTCATCTTCATTATTTACAGCCTTGGACTGAGGAACAATCCACCTTGGGGCAGCTCATTGGGATTATTGTCTCTGTGTCCATATACAAGGAACCTTTATTTACACAGATATCACAAGTTAAGCACCAGCCTCATAGGGAATCTGCTGTAAGCTCTACTTATTTGCCTTCTGGGCAAAATACTACAGTAATAATGAAAGAAGTTAGTGTTAGAGCCAATGACTGTAAAAATAAAAAAGGACAATTGTCAAAATACCCTGTTGCATGCTCAATAATCCAGGTAGAAAAATCCAAAAAAGCTAAGTCTGGTCCTCTGGACATTCAAAAAAACAAAACAAAACAAAGCAAAAAAAAAAACCTGTAGAAATGAATCGAAACACGTTCACGTTCAAAATTGTCAAAGTTTGAGAAGCCAGTATTTGCAGTTGCTCTCTGCTACGCCATCCTAAAGTGACTTAGCCAAAAATAACATGTGTTGAGCACTTTATCTTTCTTGAAATTATCAGACAGTACTATTTGGAGGTTTTATCTCAATGAGTTTGCAGCAAAGCAGCTAAATGACTTTGTAAGACAACAAAAAGACACATTTTGTCCCCCTAAGGGTGACGCATCCAAAGCCAGGCCATCAATCTCTAGACCCGAAGCATCAGGGGCTGCTGTTTGGGAATTCAGAATGAATGCAAACATTGATAGAACCTGATGCAGGGCAATTTTACTTTCCTACTTTGTATAATGAGGCAAAATTGTGTGATTGTGTGATGTATTACTTGTCAACTTAATTCCATATGATTGTGCATGTGTCTCCATGAAAGCCTCGGCATGTGTGCATACTGTATGTGTCAATGACGCTGTGAGTTAAACCATGTATGAAAGTAATTACATCCCTGGAATGAACCAGTGTAAAAACTTGAGGATGCAATTATGCTCCCATTGAATAACTCATCCTTCCTGGCATGAGCTAATTGCATTAAAATGGATTGTGTGTATCCTCTAGCATGAAGCATTAAGATTAACGCCAGGACAGTTAATAGTGTGTCATTTCTAAACAACTGCCCCCACACTCCTCCCACCCCACTCTCCCCCACCCTCATCTCTAATATAATGTTAGATGAAGGGGAAAAAAAGAAAATGCAGAAGGATAGAATAAAAAAAAAACATGTTCTGTCTTTCAGCATCTGCTCTCCCAGCTGGGAAAAGACCCGAGCTATTCATCAGACGGCACGCCGCTGTCTACATGTATTCAACTCACTCAAAGGTCACACTGTTAAAACACCAATCTGAAATTCTATGGTCTGTTTTTTTTTAAGCTTTGTCCTTTCAGATAAACCAAACCTTAAGGGCAAACGTATTTACATACAACACAGAAGGGTGTGGGTAGATATACGCATTTCTGCATCGTTTATCAACTTCAGTTTTTCTTATGTGTTTAAATAACCTGGGGCCCCTCAGAAAACATGCCGTCTACCAATTATAATAATAAAAAAAATATATTCAGTTATGGTAATTGTTTTTGAAAATTTCAATTCATATTTTAACTTTATAAAGTGTGCACTTCATGCTAATAGATACAAAGTATTTAGGCATGTGTACTTGTAGGTTGAGTCAAAAATATTGTCATGGTCCATAGGTTTATTAAATATCCTGAATTATTGTATTTTGTGTTGGTTTAGGATTTTGTAAAGCTTCTGGTTCTTTCTTGTTTAATGCTGTCATGATCTGAGCGTGTTTGAACCCAAGTACAGGCAGAACTTGGAGGACTCAGGAATAAACCAAAATGCATTTATTTACACAACACACTATAACAGCTGACGTGGCAGCATAACTTACATTGATGAGGTGATGTGGAGGGAACAGGACATGAAACCAAGGGGACAATCCACGGACAACGAGTGGAGGACAAGGCACCGAATAAATAGAATCACCAATGAATGACAATGAGGGACCCATGGGGTGATCAGGGTAGAGGACAGGTGCGTAGGAGCCAGAGAGACAGGGGTGACAAGCAACTTACAGCAGTCCTCACAGATTCCTGTTCAAGTTTTTAAATAATGTATTTGTTGTCTTGCCTCATCTTTTCAGCTGTTCTGTCATTGATTGCCTTCATTGTTCTCACCTGTGTCTAGTTAGCTTAGTTCTTTCTGTGTTGGCAACACAACTTCTATCCTCCTTTTGTCTAGCCTTGCCCATCTCATTTATTAAGTATTTTTCAATAAAACTTTTGTTTTTCACAGCTCCTTGGTATCAATTAGATTTGATGGTTGCTGCAATTTTCTGCCTCTTTTGTCCTCTCACCAACTACCAGTACTAGACTGTGACATGGACTGAACCCCAAAGAACCTTGTGACAAATTTTTAGCCCATTTGCTACAAATTTGCCTGCTTATGCCAGAAGCTGAGTGTCTCGATTTTTGTTGTGATGTAGGGGAGGGTGAAGGGATTTATCTGCACTAGCAGAAAAATAAAAAATAAAACAAAAAAATGTTGCAAGTATAAGTATTTCCCTTGTTAAAAATATTTTATTGTCACAACAATCATCCATCAATCCATTACCTTCCGCTTGTTCCGAAGTTGGGTCGCTGGGGCAGTAGCTTGGGTAGGGAGGCCCAGACATCTCTTTCCACAGCCACCTCTTTCATCTCTTCTGGGAGGACCCAAAGGCTCTCCCAGGCCAACCAAGAGACGTAGTCTCTCCAGAATGTCCTGGGTCTTCCCTGGGGTTTCCTCCCAGTCTCACATGCCTGAAGCCCCTCTTTGGGAGGCTCCCAGGGAGCATCCTTACCAGTCATCCAGACCACCACAACTGACTCCTCTCGATGTGGAGGAGCAGCGGTTCTACTCAGAGTCTTGTCTGGATGACAGAACTCACCCTATCTCTAAGGGGAGTCCAGCTACCCTGCGGAGGAAATGCATTTCAACCGCCTGTATCATGATTTCATCATTTCAGTCACTACTCAGTATTTGTGTCCATAGAAAAGGGTAACATAGACTGACCAGTAAATAGAGAGCTTTGCCTTACGGCACAGCTCTCTCTTCACCACAACGGAACAGCACAGAGTCCACAGTACTGTAGACACTGCACCAATCCATCTGTCAATCTCACGCTCCATTATTTTCTCACTCGTAAACAAAACCCTGAGGTACTTGAACTCCTCCACTTGAGGCAGGACCTCACCCTCAACCTGAAGAGAGCATGGTCCAACTGAGGACCATGGCTTCAGATTTGGAGGTACTGATTCTCTTCCCAGCCGCTTCACACTCAGCTTTGAACCACTCCAGTGAGAGCTGGAGATCATGGCACAATGATGGCAACAGGACCACATCATCTGCAAAGAGCAGAAATGGAATCCTGAGGCCACCGAACTGGAATCCCTCCACCCCCTGGCTGCACCGAGAAATTATGTCCATAAAAGTTCAGAAAAAAATGACAAAACCTGTGACAACCAATTCCAAACCTTGAAGGGATCTGACTTACAACCGGCAATGCAAAGCAAACTCTCGCACCACTTGTATAGGGACCAAACAGGTCCCCAATCCCATATTCACAGAGCACCCCTGCAGGAACACAGTCAAAAGTATTCTCCAAATCCGCAAAACACATCTAGACTGGATGGGCAAACTCCCATGCCCCCACAAGAACCCTAGTGAGGGTAAAGACCTGATCCAGTGTTTCACATCCAGGACAGAACCTACATTCTTTCTGGATCCGAGGCTCAACCAATGATCTGACTCCCTTTTCCCATACCCCTGATTAGACCTTTCCAGGGAGGCTATGAGTGATGCCCCTGTAATTGGAGCACACCCTCCAATCCTCCTTTTTGAAGAGAGGAACTACCACCACAGTCTGCCAATCCAGTGTACTGCCCCCAATGTCCATGCGATGTTGCAAAGGTGTGTCAACCAAGACAGCCTTACAACATCCAGAGCCTTAAGGAAATGACGGTGAATCTCATCCACACCCGGAACCCTTCTGCCATGGAACTTTTTAACTATCTCAGCGTCGGCGACCTCAAGCAATGGACACAGAGTTCATTGTTTTGTCTTGTCCATATAAGTCTTCTGAATCGCTCTTTGTCTGGCCTGTCACCTAGAACCAATCTACCTTGGGAGACCTTACCAAGGGCGATTAAAATGGCTCTGGCCAGCACAGCTCCTCGGAACATTGAGGCGCACAAACTCCTCCACCACTATAAGGTGGCGATTCAAGGAGGAAAATTGCCACCTTAATTGCCCCAACAATCATTGTGTTGTTTAATGTCTTCTGATACGTAACTTTTAGTATCATGTGTCTAATCATGTCGTCAAAACTGCAACAATGTCTCGTGTGACTGTGCTTTCGCTGATAGAGTTTTTGAGACTTTATCATGGAGTGTCCTCAGGCAATCTTTGATAAATTCTTTTTTTGAATATCACAAATGATACCTACTGTGCTTTTCCTTTTTCCATATCTGTTTTGCTCTTCATCCATGATGGATGAGAGATGGCCGCGCTGACGAACATGCGTGTTTTGAACATGCGTGTTTTGAATTGCAGCAGCTTAACATTCTCTGACCTCTGGATGACTGTGTTTACATGATCACGTTGTATTGGTTTACTGGTGCAATGTTAATAAAAAATCTCTTATCTCTTATCTCTTATCTCTTAATGTAGCAAGTTAAAAGGAAGTCACATGCAGGCTATATAAATATATAAAACACCACATATGTGCATACTGATGTTGTGTATGTATACCCAGAGACATATACAGGACATACACCAGTACTACCAAAGCTTTTGTCATTTGACATTCTACCTAGACTTCCCATGGAAGTTTGTCAAATGACAACTTGAATTAGCACTTTTGCAGCCATTGGTATGTATATGAGGCCATTCTGTTAGCGTGGAGGATGCCTTGGGGGCATTTTGTATCAAACTAGCTAATTAGGTGAGGCGGTCATTTTGAATCAAACAAGCTTATTAGGTGAGGCGGCCATTTTGAATCAAACAAGCTTATTAGGAGGCCTTGGGGGCATTTTGTATCAAATTAGCTAATTAGATGAGGCGGCCATTTTGAATCAAACAAGCTTATTAGGTGAGGTGGCCATTTTGAATCAAACAAGCTCATTAGGTGAGGTGGCCATTTTGAATCAAACAAGCTCATTAGGTGAGGTGGCCAATTTGAATCAAACATACTCATTAGGTGAGGTGGCCATTTTGGATCAAACAGATTAGCAAACTAGCTTATATCAAACTAGCTTGTATCACATTAGCATTTTTGCAGCCATTGGTATGTATATGAGGTCATTCTGTTGGCGTGGAGGAGGCTAGCAAACTAGCTTGTATCAAACTAGCTTGTATCAAACTAGTTAATTAGGTGAGGCGGCCATTTTGGACGGCCATTTTGAATCAAACAAGCTCATTAGGTGAGGTGGCCTATTTGAATCAAACATACTCATTAGGTGAGGTGGCCATTTTGAATAAAACAAGCTCATTAGGTGAGACGGCCATTTTGAATAAAACAAGCTCATTAGGTGAGGTAGCCATTTTGAATCAAACATGGTCATTAGGTGAGGCGGCCATTTTGAATCAAACAAGCTCATTAGGTCAGGCGGCCATTTTGAATCAAACATGGTCATTAGGTGAGGCGGCCATTTTGAATCAAACAAGATCATAAGGTGAGGCGGCCATTTTGGATCAAACAAGCTCATTAGGTGAGGCGACCATTTTGGATCAAACAGGCTAGCAAACTAGCTTGTATCAAACTAGCTTGTATCACATTAGCATTTTTGTAGCCATTGGTATGTATATGAGGTCATTCTGTTGGCGTGGAGGAGGCTAGCAAACTAGCTTGTATCAAACTAGCTAATTAGGTGAGGCGGCCATTTTGGGTGGCCATTTTGAATCAAACAAGCTTATTAGGTGAGGCGGTCATTTTGAATCAAACATGCTCATAGGTGAGGAGGCCATTTTGAATCAAACATGCTCATTAGGTGAGGCGGTCATTTTGAATCAAACAAGCTCATAAGGTGAGGTGGCCATTTTGAATCAAACATGCTCATTAGGTGAGGCGGCCATTTTGGATCAAACAAGCTCATTAGGTGAGGTGGCCATTTTGGATCAAACAAGCTCATTAGGTGAGGTGGCCATTTTGGATCAAACAAGCTCATTAGGTGAGGCGGCCATTTTGGATCAAACAAGCTCATTAGGTGAGATGGCCATTTTGAATCAAACAAGCTCATTAGGTGAGACAGGCTACCACTACCGGTGTATGAATGTGTGTATGAATGGGTGGATGGTTGGTATTGTGAAGCGCTTTGGGGCTCCTCACAGGGGGCTGGAAAGCACTATATAAATAAGCTCCATTTACCATATATATACATATATATATACACATATATATTTATATATCTTTATATATATATATGTGTGTGTGTGTGTGTATGTATATATATATTAATTCATTCATTCATCCTTTATTTATACAGGCTATCCTCGTTGAGCCACGGGGACTCATTTACAAGAGGGACCTGTTTCACTCACACCCAGGGTCAATTTTAGAGTTACCAATCAACCTAACATGCATGTTTTTGGACTGTGGGAGGAAACCGGAGCACCCGGAGAAAACCCACGCATGCACGGAGAGAACATGCAAACTCCACCCAGAAAGGCCCCCGGACCGGGATTTGAACCTTGGACCTTCTCGCTGAGAGGCAGCAGCTCTACCAGTTGCGCCACCGTGCTGCCCAAATATATATATATATATATATATATGTGTGTGTGTGTTATATATACATGCACATAAATGTATATACTGTATATATAAATGTATACATTGTTAATTCTACATGAGTGAGGTTAGCCGCAGGACCTTGCAACAAGTCCTCACTCCAGCCTAATACTTTAAGTTTTATCCTTGCACACGAGTATTACCCGATATGTCTCCAGATCAGTTAGGATTAAGGCTGAGATGAGGTAATTCAACCAGACTGTTACTGTCTTCGAATCTGCATGTCATATCCTGTTTCACTCCGCCGAAAGCCTGACTTAGCAGAATGGAGTCAGATCGTATCTCACGGAGAAACATGCATTAACGACAGATTACCTCTCGTAGATAGTAATTGTTATCCGTCTGGTTAGCTTTGGAACCCAGGAAAATAAGGTTCCAGGATATTGTTTTACTCTTGCGGCTAAAAAAAAAACATTCAAAACCTCCAGTGATATTGTTGTTATCTTTGAACCAAGTTTTCCATCATTTAATATCAAGGTGAGTCAAAGGAAAACTCCAGATTTGTATGTTTTATGTTTCTTTAATTAATAGTTGCAAGGGGTAACAGCATAAGCACTACTTACTACAGAAAAGATTTAATCAGGTACATAACTTGCATTCAAAGAGTTAAAAGATTCAACAGCTCACCAAAAGATGTCTTCCACTCACTGGGCTTTAGGTGTTTGGGTTATGATCCAATGAATAATTTGTATAATCTCAAAAATGTTGGTTTTACTCTACAATATCTGATTCTAATCAAAACTGTTTAATTCCATCCAGGTAATCTTGTTGTGTTCCAACTTGTGTTTTTATTTCCACCAGAAAAACTTGTTTTGTAATCATCCACTTTAGGAAAAACTTGTTTTGTAATCCCACCAGGGAAATCTTCAGGTAATCCTGTTATAATCCAGTCAGAAAAGTCTGCACTTCCAGCAGACTGAATAAGTCTTCGTTGTGATTCCACAGAAAAACCTCCAGGTACTTCTGTCGTGTTAAAAATCCCAGTTGTAATCCATCAAAACTGTTCCACAAGAATTAAAAAATCTGGTAATCCTTTTAGGCAAATCAATTATTCCTCAAAAGTGTTATATCCATTCAAAGATATTGTAATCCATTCAGTTGT
This sequence comes from Garcialebias charrua, assembly GCA_038048925.1. Classification (NCBI taxonomy): domain Eukaryota; kingdom Metazoa; phylum Chordata; class Actinopteri; order Cyprinodontiformes; family Rivulidae; genus Garcialebias; species Garcialebias charrua. The sequence goes on from JBBPBX010055529.1 coordinate 10,056, forward strand.
TCTGCAATGCTGATGAACAAGGTTTTCAAAGCAGGCTGTGACAAGAAAGAACATCCTGTTCTCTCAGACTAAACAATCAGTCCTCCATGGCCAGGTCTCCGGGCTGATGTCTTCCTTCACATCAAGGGTTCAGAAAAATAGTATATTCCTTTAAATGATGTTTAATCCATTATTTTATTCTGTGGTGCTGACGAGAGGCCTTTAACAGCAGTTAGAAGATGAACAGGGACACTGTGTTCTTTTTATCTTCCAAATTTTTCCAAACATTCAGCTCGCTGCAGCCGGATCTCTCGACGCACAAAACTTCTCTTTAAACTCCTTTTAATCTGTTATGAACAGAAAGGAAAATATCCCTAATTCATTCAGAAGGGAAAAAAATTGGTTTAATCCATTAATTGAGGTTTATTCCACAGAATTGTTATAAAACAAAAAAATCTTGTAAAAAATAAAAATAATTATATCCAGGAAAAATCAGTTACTCCGATAAAAATGTAAAAACATCCATTCACAGCTCCGTTGAGCTTTCAAAGGCCCTTTTGCAGCAGCAGGGAGGACAAAAAGAACTCCGTGTTCTTTTTAGCTCAAACAAGCTGATAAACCAGTCCGCTTTCAGCGAGAAGATCTCCGCTTTGTTGGTTTCAACCGATTATTTAATCTTCTTGTATAAAAGGAGGCTTTTTTACTGTTATTAATAATTTAATCTTAATATAAATTTAGATGAACAAGAGCTGGGAGCAATCCTCCTTACCTCTTCAAAGGTATATTTCTTCAAGGAATTATTCCAGAAGCAAGGAAGAAAAAAATAAGACTCTTCAACTCAAATTGAGTTTGATGGCTTAGTTACTCCACTCTGGAAGCTAATGTCCAAATTTGAAAAATGGAAATAAATCTGGGCTGAGCAAAAAAGATTCCTCTTGTTCTTCAAAAAAGGCAATCCTCTTCAGATATTCCAAGTCTTCAGAAAAGCTTCCAAAGGTCCAAGTCTTGTCCAGTAAATCCAAAGGTCTTCAAAACCTTTCAGGAACTCAGCAACTCAGCAAATTTCTCTTCTCACACAGCCTTATTTATAGTCAAGAAAAGGGTTTGACCCCCACTATTCTAGACCACTATGTAATTTTCCTGTCATTCTATTGGTCAATGGTGAGGTAATATTTACACTCCCTCTCAGCCCCCGGTCAACTCTCACTAAAGCAATGACATAATCTTGCTCTTTTTCTCACCCTCCCCTGGTAGGACCTAGTCTGGCCAGAGAGGTTTTCAACTTTCACCTACATCTGTCAACTTTTACCTACATTTATTTAAACTGTGGAAAAAACACTTTTTTAACGTGTTGTATAATTTTCAAAACTATTTTCAACACCCAGCAGTGGAGCACCTTTTTTAGTTTGCTGTGAATCTTAAAAGAAAACATATAAATCACATTACTATACTCACAATACTATAATCATGCATCTTCAGTTAATTACATGACATCCAGGAAACACTTTGCTTCAATAAAATTCTGTTTCACAAAAGTTCACATTCCATTTAAAGCTTTTCTCTTTTCCTTTTGGAACAAGGCCTGACTTTCTCCTGCAACCTGCGTCTCAGCTGTTTTTTATCTGCTTTGACCTGATTCTGTTCAGAGCAAGACCTGCTTGAGTGCATGACAGCATGCCTCTGTGTGTGTGCATGTTTGTCTTGATAAGAATCCTCTGTCTGCAATAACGCTTTGCTTCTGAATGTTTGGAATATGTGTGTGTGTGTGTGTGTGTGTGGTTTAAGGAGAGGCTGTCTGTGTGTGTGCTCTTGCTTTTCTTATCTGGTAAGAGTGAAGCTCACTGCTACAGGCCTTGGGCCGCGGGTGTGCGTGTTAAGGCCTGCTGTTTTGGGCCTGTGTGTGTGTGTGACCTCGTGTCTGCATCACTCAGTCTTATTTCTTATAGCACAGGGTTAACTGAATATGCCATACAATAATTCAAAGACAGTTTACTAAAATACAAACAAAGCCTAAAAATAAAAAACACATGTCTTATATGAAATCAAAAAAGGCGTTCAATACAGAATCAACTGGACTTTATTTGTTGCAGAAAACGTTTCGACTTCTGTCCAGAAGTCTTTTTCAATTCTAAGATTCTGGACAGAAGTCGAAACGTTTTCTGCAACAAATAAAGTCCAGTTGATCCTGTATTGAACGCCTTTTTTGATTTCATCATGTCCTGGACGACTGAGAATCTTCACCACCACATGTCTTATATGTCTGCTTATGAGTTTAAAATGCCATAAAAATTAAACTAATCTAGGGTCAAACACCAAGGGATAAAAAGTGTACCATCACACCCTGCTCTCAGCCCTATGCCAAAGGCAACTTACCATGTGTGTGTACATGTGTTGTAAAGGTTTTTGCAGCAGTATAAGTCTGTTTTCAACATAAAAGTCCTGCATATTTTGACAACACATACATATATACTACATACATACATATATACTACATACATATTACATATATACTACACGCATACATACATATTACATATATACTACACA
>JBBPBX010055529.1:12746-23077 GCA_038048925.1 Garcialebias charrua
AGGGGCCAAAGGGGTCGGGTGCAATGTGGAGATGGGTGGTGGCCGAGGGCGGGGACCCTGGCGGTCTGATCCTCGGCTACAGAAGCTGGCCATTGGGACATGGAATGTCACCTCTCTGGTGGGGAAGGAGCCTGAGCTAGTGTGTGAGGTTGAGAGGTTCCGGCTAGAAATAGTCGGACTCACCTCAACGCATGGCTCTGGCTCTGGAACCAGTTTCCTTGAGAGGGGTTGGACACTCTTCCACTCTGGAGTTGCCCCCGGTGAGAGGCGCCGAGCAGGAGTGGGCATACTGGTTGCCCCCCATCTCGGTGCCTGTACGTTGGGGTTCACCCCGGTGAACGAGAGGGTAGCCTCCCTTCGCCTACGTGTGGGGGGACGGGCTCTGACTGTTGTTTGTGCCTATGCACCAAACGGCAGCGCAGATTACCCACCCTTTTTGGAGTCCTTGGAGGGGGTATTGGAGGGTGCGCCTCCTGGGGACTCCCTTGTTCTGCTGGGGGACTTCAACGCTCACGTGGGCAATGACAGTGAGACCTGGAGGGGTGTGGTTGGGAGGAACGGCCCCCCTGATCTGAACCCGAGTGGTGTTCTGTTGTTGGACTTCTGTGCTCGTCATGGATTGTCCATAACGAACACCATGTTCAGGCATAAGGGTGTCCATGTGTGCTCTTGGCACCAGGACACCTTAGGTCGCAGTTCGATGATCGACTTTGTTGTCGTCTCATCTGATCTGCGGCCGCATGTCCTGGACACTCGGGTGAAGAGAGGGGCGGAGCTGTCCACTGACCACTACCTGGTGGTGAGTTGGCTCCGATGGTGGGGGAGGATGCCGGTCAGACCTGGCAGACCCAAACGTATTGTGAGGGTCTGCTGGGAACGTCTGGCAGAGTCTCCCGTAAGACGGAGCTTTAACTCCCACCTCCGGGAGAGCTTTGAACACGTTCCGAGGGAGGCGGGGGACATTGAGTCCGAGTGGGCCATGTTCCGCGCCTCTATTGTCGAGGCAGCTTATCAGAGTTGTGGCCGCAAGGTTGTTGGTGCCTGTCGTGGTGGCAACCCTCGAACCCGGTGGTGGACACCGGCGGTGAGGGATGCTGTCAGGCTGAAAAAGGAGTCCTATTGGGCCTTTTTGGCCTGTGGGACCCCGGAAGCAGCAGATAGATACCGGCAGTCCAAGCGGCATGCGGCTCGGGTGGTTGCTGAGGCAAAAACTCGGGCGTGGGAGGAGTTCGGAGAGGCCATGGAGAATGACTTCCGTACGGCTTCGAGGCGATTCTGGTCCACCATCCGGCGTCTCAGGGGGGGAAAGCGGTACGCGACCAACACCATTTATGGTGGGGATGGCGTGCTGTTGACCTCAACTCGGGATGTTGTGAGTCGGTGGGCGGAGTACTTCGAAGACCTCCTCAATCCTACTGGCACGTCTTCCACTGAGGAAGCGGAGCCTGGGGACTTTGGGTCGGGCTCTCCAATCTCTGGTGCTGAGGTCGCCGAGGTGGTTAAAAAGCTCCGCGGTGGCAAGGCTCCGGGGGTGGATGAGATTCGTCCTGAGTTCCTTAGGGCTCTGGATGTTGTGGGGTTGTGTTGGCTTACGCGACTCTGCAATATCGCGTGGACATCGGGGGCAGTTCCCTTGGATTGGCAGACTGGGGTGGTGGTTCCCCTATTCAAAAAGGGGGACCGTAGGGTGTGTTCCAACTATAGAGGGATCACACTCTTAAGCCTCCCTGGTAAGGTCTATTCAGGGGTTCTGGAGAGGAGGGTCCGTCGGATAGTCGAACCTCGGATTCAGGAGGAGCAGTGTGGTTTTCGTCCTGGTCGTGGAACACTAGACCAGCTCTACACCCTCAACAGGGTCCTGGAGGGTGCGTGGGAGTTTGCCCAACCAGTTTACATGTGCTTTGTGGACTTGGAAAAGGCATTCGACCGCGTCCCTCGGGGGCTTCTGTGGGGGGTACTCCGGGAGTATGGGGTACCGGGCCCTTTGATACGGGCTGTTGGGTCCCTGTACGACCGGTGTCAGAGCTTGGTCCGCATCGCTGGCAGTAAGTCAGGCTCGTTCCCTGTGAGAGTTGGACTCCGCCAAGGTTGCCCTTTGTCACCGATTCTGTTCATAACTTTTATGGACAGAATTTCTAGGTGCAGCCAAGGTGTTGAGAGGATCCGTTTTGGTGGCCTTAGAATCGCTTCTCTGTTTTTTGCAGATGATGTGGTCCTATTGGCTTCATCAGTTCGTGATCTACAGCTTTCGCTGGAGCGGTTTGCAGCTGAGTGTGATGCGGCCGGGATGAGGATCAGTTCCTCCAAATCCGAGGCCATGGTCTTGAGCCGGAAAAGGGTAGCATGCCCTCTCCGGGTCGGGGAGGAGGTCCTGCCCCAAGTGGAGGAGTTTAAGTATCTCGGGGTCTTGTTCACGAATGAGGGAAAACTGGAGCGTGAGATCGATAGGCGGATAGGTGCAGCGTCCGCAGTGAAGCGGGCGCTGTACCGGTCTGTCGTGGTGAAGAGAGAGCTGAGTCGAAAGGCAAAGCTCTCAATTTACCGATCGATCTACGTTCCTACCCTCATCTATGGTCATGAGCTTTGGGTTGTGACCGAAAGAACGAGATCTCGGATACAAGCGGCTGAAATGAGTTTTCTCCGCAGGGTGTCTGGACTCTCCCTTAGAGATAGGGTGAGAAGCTCAGTCATCCGGGAGGGACTCGGAGTAGAGCCGCTGCTTCTCCACATCGAGAGGAGCCAGTTGAGGTGGCTCGGGCATCTGGTTAGGATGCCTCCTGGACGCCTCCCTGGTGAGGTGTTCCGGGCATGTCCCACCGGGAGGAGACCCAGAGGAAGACCCAGGACACGCTGGAGGGACTATGTTTCTCGGCTGGCCTGGGAACGCCTTGGGATTCCCCCAGAGGAGCTGCTCCAAGTGGCTGGGGAGAGGGAAGTCTGGGCCTCCCTACTTAGGCTGCTACCCCCGCGACCCGACCCCGGATAAGCGGACGAAAATGGATGGATGGATGGATGATATATGTATATATATATATATATATATATATATATATATATATATATATTATATATATATACATATATATATACATACATATATATAGATGTGTGTGTGTGTGTGTGTTTATATATTAATATAATCGGTGTGTGTGTTTTGTGTGTGTTCATAAATGAACCCTAATGTTTGTATACTGTACTTTTACTTTCCTCCTTTCTGTTATATTTCTGCATAAGGTGAGTTCCAGGGATGGATGAAGCTCCAGTTGGTCCAGAAGTTTGTGTGCAGTTATGTACCACAGCAACAAATGAGTGAAAATGTAATTTCTATAAATAAATCTGCGTTTGAAGTACATTTGGTGTTGCTGTGAAACAGGCATTGCTAAATGAACGTGTGCTTTCCTTTAGTTTGAATAAAACAGTTGCACTAAGTTTCACCTTCTTTATTTCAATAAGATACGTTGTTTAATGTCTAATGAGAAGTTCTACTGCAAATAAAAAAACATAGATGTAGTGATTGTTTTTTTTGGCAACTTACCAGTTTAGTTTTTTTATTGACAAGTACAAAACTTAAAAACATGCATGTTGCTGTATGGTTCCTCCTCCAGGAGGAGACTGATAAAGTTCAGAATAAAAGCTATAATTATAAACTAAAAACAGTTGAAACTGAATACAATATGAGAACTGTGGGTAATTTGATGTTTTTTAATGAAAATGATTTGCTGCAGAATAAATACCAGGTCAAATACACTCTTCAACAAGGAATGATGGGCAGTTTCTGATTTTAAACAAACTGGAACAGATTCCTCATCATGTGGGACCACTGGACGACCACTGGACGACCACTGGACGACTGGAGCAAGCAGCCAACCCCTCCGGAATCCAAGACGATGGAACTTGGCCCTTCACTCGTCTGTACCTTAAAAAAAAAAAAGAATAAAACTGTCATGTTTGCATCACAAAGTCTAAAATAAGACCAAGTTTGCTACTCAAAGTAGAAAAAATAAATACAGTTGCTCCTAAATTTTTTTACTCATTCACAAAGATATATGTTCAATTTTATATTGATTTCAGTAATTTTATCTTAGATTTACTTTAATATTTTTGAATCATTGTGCCAGGTGCTTGTGTCATTACCTGCTGTTCTTCTGCTCCTGGGTCTCAGAGTTAGTGTGTCTGTCAACTTCAGTGTGGGAGACCAGTCTGTGTTTGACTTGTGTGTAGGCCTTCCTGAAAATATAAATATTTCAATAGAACAAATGTAGTAATAACCAAAAGATGAACTTGTGTTATGGAATATTTTCTGTACAGACAGCATCCCACTGCTTTATTCACATGAGAGTAACAGGGACCTACAATCAAAACAGTACAAACAATAATGTAGTAATAACCAAAAGATGAACTTGTGTTATGGAATATTTTCTGTACAGACAGCATCCCACTGCTTTATTCACATGAGAGTAACGGGGACCTACAATCAAAACAGTACAAACAATACGTATGTATGTATGTATACTGTATATACAGTGTGCATACAGTATACACATACACACAGTATATGTATGTACTGCAAATGTATTACACACACATGTGTTTATATTATTTATCCACAGATTTGTTTAGTAAATACTTTAACAGATGCTAACGCTACATGCTAAGCTAACCACAGTAGTACACGGTGCTAAATCATGAAGAAAAAAAAAACAACAGCTCCAACACAGAGAAAATTATACTCTCACATTGTTCTGAAATTGTTTCACAAAATGATTTATGTAGAATATTTTGTTTACCGGAGAAAACGTGATCTGAACACGACGTCTTCGAGAGCAAATCCGAGGAGGGGCAGCTGTCAGCTCCTCCGATGGAGATAAATCCTTCAGGTTTACTTATTTTTGGGATTAAGTGAAAACTGCGCTTTGTACAAACGTCTACCCGACAGGAACACCCACTAACCCAACACGAAGTAACCACTGCAATTAATTAGAAATAAACAAAACAAAAAAACAAACATGAAAAATATAGCCAGTAGACTGCACTTTAACTGTTGCTCTCACTTCCGGCGGAAGTCGTTCCCATACTTCGCGCAAGGCATCATGGGGGCTAGGAATAAGGTGGATAGCGCTGACAAATTGTTTAGGTCCGCTATTAGCGGATTAGCGCTTTAGCGCCCCCTTGCGGTCTAGTGCCCAACTTTGGTATTTATTAAGATTTTTATTATTGTTAGTATAGTTTTAACCTGGTTAAAACCAGACCCTTGTCCTTCACATTCGCTTCGTACTAGGGTCTGGGATTTCTCCCATAGACAACGATTTCTCCGGTCGATTTTTGACCGGACCAATCAGAGAACAGAAGGCGGAGTTTTGTTAGTTTAGCCTGGCGAGGTCCAGGCTATCAGATAAATAGCTCAGAAACCACTCGGTGGATATTTTTTCTGCTACCAGTGTGTAATTATATGGCTCTAATTTACTGACTGTTGGCCTAGATGAAACATTTGAGATAAAATTCGATTTTTTATCATTTATTTTCGTAGCGCACCCGAGGCTGTTTGGAAAATGTCAAACCGAAACTATTTAAATCCAGCAGATTTGACCATTTCGTGAATTGATTTAGGAACTGTTAAGCTCAGGAACACTTCTGATATAACGTCAGCTAAGAAATATATTTTTTCTCAGCAAAGAAATAATAGTTTTTTACCTTGTTTTCATGAAAATTCCTTCGTGGCGGCAGCCATTTTAACTGACGACGTCAGTCGACGTCGTTCAAAACTCCGCCTTCTGTTCTCTGATTGGTCCGGAATCCTGGTCAAAAATCGACCGGAGAAATTGTTGTCTATGGGAGAAGTCCCAGACCCTAGTACAAAGCGAAGTGAAGGACAAGGGTCTGGTTTTAACCAGGCTAGTGTTGCGAATTCAAAAGGTTGAAGGAAGCTCTGAAACTAATGTGCAAATTTTATGTAGGTTTATTGTACATATAAGAATAAACCTTACAGCAACCAACAGACCTGACTCCAGCACAGTCCACACACACATCTTCAAAGGCAGGGCCACGGTTATAAAACCCCGGATGTCGTCACCGCCTCCTTGGACCCTGGAACCTCCTTGGACTGCTTCAGGACCGCCCTGGAACCACCTACACTACCACGTGACCCTCCTTTCTGTCAACAAACTATCAGCTCTGTATGTCAATCATCCAGTGTTATGTCTGTGTATGTGCAGGCGTGTAACTGTTCCCTAGTGAAAACAAAGCCCGAGAGAAAAACGTTCTGCCTAGTGTCACATTTCACATTATAAGGCAGAATTAAGTGAATACAAATAATGGAGCATAGTGGGTGTAATGTAATACTGATAGAAATATATTTCAATTCCCCTTTTGACATGACAAACATCATGTCAACAAAATCCTATATGTTCTATGTGAGAATGCAATTAAAAACTTGATACACATTGGAAATCTCTAACATTCCCTCCCACAGCAATATTACATTTAAGTTACCCACCCAGAATATAAAACCCTCATATAAAATAAGCATCAATACTAAATGGTAAGAAAAACTAAACAGAACAAACAAGAGAATAAAAAACAAAACAGACAAAAACAAAGAATAAAACAAATGTAACAAACAAATAGAAACAAGACAAAACAAACAAAAACAATGAACAAGAATAAAACAGACAAAAACAAACAAGACAAATGTAACAAACAAACAGAAACAAGACAAAACAAACAAAAACAATGAACAAGAATAAAACAGACAAAAACAAACAAGACAAATGTAACAAACAAACAGAAACAAGACAAAACAAACAAAAACAATGAACAAGAACAAAACAGACAAAAACAAACAAGACAAAAATAGATGCAAAGACGAACAAATAAAAATAAAAACAAGAAAGAACTGAGCGGACTGTCCCTCCTATCAACATACACGCCTCTACAGGGTATATGCAGGAATAATGAAGTTAAATTCAATACCTTTAAAAGGCGTTCAATAAAAAACAACTGGACTTTAACTTGACTTTATAAATCCAATACTTTCTCAAAAACCCTTAAATTACCCAAAATTGAATTATCAACTCTTAACAAACTTCAAAACATTGCATATACTCTGCTCCATTTCAGGTATGTGTTAACCTTAGCAAAGAATATGAACTATGCTTTAGCCAAGTCAGGCCATCTCATCTTCATCATCATAGACACCTGTGAGGAGAAAAACCCTACACTACTCTGTTGACTAGTCTGATATCTGAGAAAAGCTCAACTGCTCTTATTCAGAGATGTCTGTGATAAGGGCTAAGACCACATTCAGAAAATTAAACACTTAATCTATGATTAATCTAATCAGAACAGAAAACACAAAAATCCTTCCATAACCTGTCAAACTCAATTATCTTATTCACATCCATTTCCTATATATATATATATTATTCTCTGTACCAGAATGTTCTACCACAAACATTTCCTATCAGTAAAATTCACCGCTAGGCTTACTCTGATACTTCTTAACAAGGTGCAGCTAAAATGTATCCTCTAAAACATTTCTAATTATCGTTCAAATCTAAGAATTAAAATTGATAAAACTAAATTATATCTATAGAAAAATAGTGAAAACCCTGTACACCTTTCTCAAAAATCTATCAACACACAACTATTGTACGCACATTCACCAAGCACAAACATATATATATAATCACATTAATCTGTCTGTAACATTCACATTCTGTCTGACTCATTCATCTCAACAACCTTCAATCCTTTCTGGACCTCCTGGATCAAACTCACAGTCATTCTTCACAGGTGTAAGAATAACCATATGTATCCTTTCAACATATGGTGTAAACAACAATTGAGAGGTTTCAACAAATAATGAGAAAACCTTGGCATATATTAGTGATTAGTTGGTTAGTTTGTTAGTTAATGTGATTAGTTCTGCTCTGCTGCATGTTCCACCTGTTAACCTGTAAGATAAATAAAAAAATAGTGCAGGGAAATAGATTTTCCCTTCATTGGTTACACTGCAACATTAAGCATTCATTCAACATTAATTAATCTGCTGAAAAGGGGAGGAATGTAAACCCAGTTATGGTAAGGTCCCTCTGCTTGTAAAGTGTATTTCCCCTTTTCAAATATAAATTATTCACAATTTTATCTTACACGTTCTGTCACAGGGCTGACAGATCATCAGCAGTCCAGATTTGACCTGTAAATGAAAAATAAGAGAAAGTCAGCACTAAATTTATATAAATTACCCCAAACATTCAGATCCAGAGATGGGTTCAACAGAATCTTGTTGAGCAACTACTATCCAACAACCTGTTTTTAGGCACTTATTAAAATGATCTTTTATAACTTTATCAAATGTATAACTGTTTCCAGCTCTCATCACTGTATGAAGAGTTAAAACGTTGATCTAATTAGTTATTTGAAATGGTGTGTTTAACTATACAGTATGTTTGTTATTCGTCATCCCCTTTTTGAAACAGGAGGTAAACAAAAAACATCCTGTTACAAAGAAAACAATGGAAATGCTCATAACACAAACGTCATCTGTACTGCAGGTGGAAATACTACCAGAAAGAAAAAATAAAAACTCAAAATAGCCAAACCCAACTGCCTAGCATCAGACGTAATACTTCAACCATAAGACACATCCCCCACTAGACACATGTCACACCACCACGACATCCTATGTCAACACCTCCTTCAACACAACCTCTACTCCATCTTCTCCACTATCCACACCAAAGTAAGAGAGCTTTAATCCTGCTCCAACACCGTGAGCCTTGCTGCCCTTCCACTCGGTCTCCAGGACAAAGAAAACATTTACCTTCCTTCTCTGCATCATGCCAGCAAACTCTCCACCTATGCCTGTCACAACCACAAGCAGTCATAGTACTGTATACAAGACGGTAAAACTAGAAACCACAAACAATTGAAGCTGTCAGTCCAGTCCCAGAAAGACGTGTTCTCAACACCAAGGCTTGTCCAAAAAGGTGAGGAAAAAGAAAAGAAAAAGACAAACACACATCCAAAAAGGAACGCAACAGGTGCCCATACCGAACATGATGGAGAAAACAGAACCAAACTGTACTGCTCTAACGCGAGTACATGAAGGAAAAAACAAAAATGTGTATGGTAATCCAACAATCCATGAGAAGTGTGGCTGTGCAGGTCACGTGTCAGTGAGATCAGTTCCGTGTGTCACAATGAAAAGCGTGTACATGTGTGTGTGTGATATTTTACCATAGCAAAGAATACTGATCATGAAAAACTGTAGTTATCGAACCACCACCTGAAGATCACATGGTCAGCTGACACATCAGCCAGGCTGCAAAGTTTGGTAGTGACGTTTCCAGCTTGACTTTCACTTGTCATGAGTTCTCCAGCCCCCATAGGAGATGTCAAGAGTCCAGCAGTGGGTGCAGACCACAGTTCATAGACTTGAGTTGAAACTGGTGCAAACGTAAAATTCCATGTAACAGTTCAGGCACGAGTCATGACAGCTTGCGGCTTTAGCTGAACATGATGCATGTCGGCAGTTCAGTGCAGGTGTGGTGTCAGCTTGCAGCTCAGCTGAACACAACGCAATTCGACAGTTCAGTGCAGTCCAGTGCAGGTGCCAACAGGAGTTGTTAGCAAAACCTAGCTTCAATGACAGCACAACATGTGATCTGTCCAAAAATGGTGTTCAACACTAGAGAGTCATGATGCAACCACTCCATGCTATGGTTGAGGAAACCTAGGTATATGCAAACGAGTAATGTTGTAGGGTGAGGAATAAAATTGTAAATTGAGAGCTGCATATCTGTGTATAAGTGAAATTACTGTAGAAAGAATTAACTGCTAACCAAACGTCGTCATGGAACACCTGCAACGTTCACTGATTAGAAGTCAAGCTGAAATCCTCAGAAAACACCTAAATAAAGTCACCCCCTGCAGTATGTCAGCCGTGTGAAGACTCCCTTCCAGACTCTGTCGAGCAGGTCAGAAGGCCAAACACGTCCTGCAGAACAAACAAGCGGCAGTCCTCCAAGAAAAAATAAATAAAACAAACCACCAAAGTACTCCAAACCACCATTACACAGGCCTTGTTCATATGTCATTAAACATGACCTGCACCCCACCAGGCTGAAGTGATGAGAACTGGAAACGTAACAATTAATGGCGTGAAATTAACCCTGCATGTACTCCTTTAGGCAACATGTTCCTGGAACCTCACCTATAAAAATCAGAAATGTGCCTTTAACACTGAGAGTGAAAAGCACATATCTGCAAAAAATACAGTACTGCATAGGTCAGCGTGTTTAAAACAAAAGTCACAGCAACAAAAAATAAAA
>JBBPBX010055530.1:6133-23077 GCA_038048925.1 Garcialebias charrua
AACTTTTCCCTTCTCTGGTGGGGGGCCATACACATATGAAAAAAAATCTAAATGTTCTCTGGTATTGTTCTGGGGGCCGGACCAAATGTGGAGGAGGGCCGCATCCGGCCCGCGGGCCGCAGTTTGATGACCACTGGCTTAGACCATGGAGACACCTTCTGGCAGAGAGAGGCCCAAACCCAAAATGTTCGGCTTGTGGAGAAATTCATGAACTGAAGATGTAAGAACATGCTGTACCGAAACGGTTCAATACACCCACATGTACCGTTACACCACTACTGTCCAGGACAGGTGTCCATGTGATGGACTGGAGACCTGTCCAGGGTGTCCCTTGCCTCTTGCACAGTGACTGCTGGATATGGGCACCAGTGACCCGCGGGACCCAAAAAGGAAGAAGTGAGTAAAATAAGATGGATGGTGATGGATGATGGATGGATGACTGGGCGGTGTGAGGCAGCACTGACGTCACTCTCCTGCGCCACTTGGAATTGCCAACTAAGATTGATTTTTTGAACACTTTTTGCAGGGGTGGGGGGTGAAAACAAAAAAGCAGTTTGTTTTTAGTTTCCTCTGTAGCTGTGTTACACAATGAACAGTCTTGAAGAAGAAAATGAAAATGATTTAGTTTTGATTTTATTTATGAGTCCAAAAATGCAGCTTGACTTTGAAATGAAAAAGCATTTTTTTTTTTGTGGAAAATGTATTCATTTAATTTAAAACATGACAATTATACATACAATCAAAAAAATGTAAATAAAATAAAATGAAAGGTGGCAGAAGAAGAACTAGTCTTATGAAAACTGCCCTTTTTACTTAATTCTAATGTAAATTAAATTATATAAAAAATGTAATTCACAAAGACAATAACAATCTAGCTAAATTAAAAACATAAAAACTCAAACATCTTAATCAAATCAGACAACAAATTAACAATTTCCATATTCTTCCAAGAAACTCGTTTTTATCTGTCTCAGTGATCTGGCATTTTTAACGGTATCTTCCAAACCATTCCACAATCCTATTCCCTGAATTATTGTGGATCGTTCCATCAAACTACAACTAAAATAAGGCTTCACATTTCTGCTAATACATTTTAATTTTCAAATTTGACATTTCAAAATGAATGTTGGTCACTTTTTACTAGGACATATTTTGAAAATGAAATGTTAAACATTTTTTATTTATCATTTGAATTAATTTACAAACTCAGCAGTCTTGAAGACGAAAATGAAAATGCAGTTTGGATTATTCATTTTAAATTTTATTTATGAGTAAAAACATGCAGCTTTATTTTGAAATTAAAAAGCATTTCTATTAATCCATTTTAATTTGAAATGTGAGACACAACTGCTTCCAAACAAAAGAAAGTTAAATATTGGATCCAGGACAGTGGCCCCATACTGAGAGATTGTTTTGAAAGAACAGACTGGCAGGTTTTCAGAGAAGCTGCTGAAAACGAAGGAGTGCTTGATCTTGACCAATACACATCCTCAGTTCTGGGGTACATTAGCACATGCTCGGACAACGTCTCAATCACAAAATATGTTAAAAACTACCCCAACAGAAAACCTTGGCTGAATGCAGAGGTTCGCACCCTACTGGCAACCAGGAACATGGCCTTCAAATCTAGAAACTCAGAGGAGCTGAGAAGGACTAGGATGGAGCTGGTTGCTGGTATTGAGAGGGTCAAGGCCAAATATGCACATAGGATCGAGGGTCAGTTCACCTCACAAGACCCACAGAGCATGTGGAGGGGCATTAAATGCATAACAGATTATAAAGGCAGGAGCGAACAATGCCCCAAAGACCCATCTCTACCTGATACCCTCAACAAGTTCTATGCACACTTTGAAGACCCAAACAGACCACCCAGCACCAGACTCACCTCATCACCGGATGAAGAGCATCACGGCGTGACCGCAGAAGAAGTAAAGAGTACTTTAAGGAGGATCAACCCTTACAAAGCAACCGGCCCAGACAACATCCCCGTGAAAGTGTTGAAAGAATGTGCTGATCAGCTCTGCGATGTGCTGGCCGACATCTTTAACACCTCACTTGCCCTGGACACAGTTCCCATCTGCCTGAAGACTGCCACCATCATCCCAGTCCCAAAAAGCTCCACAGTGACTGGTCTGAATGACTATCGGCCAGTGGCCCTCACCCCGATAGTTGCCAAATGCTTAAAAAAACTGGTCATGACCCACATCAAAACAACCATCGACATCAACGAGGACCCTCATCAGTACGCATACCGCGAGAACCAATCAACAGAGGATGTTATCTCCTCTGTGGTCCACACTGCTCTCACCCACCTGGAACAGAAGGACTCATACGTCCGTATGCTCTTTGTGGACTTCACATCTGCCTTCAACACCATGATCCCCCAAACCCTGATGGACAAACTATTCACACTAGGACTAAGCCCCTCCATTTGTAACTGGGTACTAGACTTTTTAACAAACAGACCACAGTCAGTGAGGATCCACAACTTCTCCTCCTCCACCATAACCCTCAGCACTGGCTCTCCTCAAGGATGTGTGTTGAGCCCTCTCCTGTTCACTCTGCTCACATATGATTGTGCAGCCACCCATCCAGGCTGTCATATTGTAAAGTTTGCAGATGATACAGCTGTGGTGGGATGCATCACAAACAACGATGAGTCCAGCTACAGGCAGGAGGTGGAACACCTGGAGAGCTGGTGCAAGGACAATAACCTTCACATCAATGTGAAGAAGACAAAGGAGATGATTGTGGACTTCAGAAGGAACAAACACACCCACACCCCATAGAACATAATGTTACGTCCAGACCGAACGCTTTTTGAACGGCCAAAAAGCGCGAAACGCCTCAAGCTGGACGCACGGGACCCAGTGGTGTTTAGACCGGAACGAGAAGCAGCGGCGGCGGTGGCGGCGTGGGGGGGAGGAGTTAGCAGAGCTTAACTTGCTAAACGTGAAAAGTTCACAATTCAAAACTTACCCGATATCCCGACTTCCTCACAGGCACTCCGCCAGGCAAGGTCCTTTTTATTTCTCCTCCATACTTGAACACGACTTCGCGGGTTATTTCCGTGTCTCACAAACAATACGTCACACAGTTGCGCAACACCCGTCCCCTCGTTACCGCGTCACATAGCTGACTCCCCTCTCTCTCCTCCCCGACTCTCCCTGATTGGTTGACAGACGCGTTGAACGGCGAAATCTTCGGCATGTTCAAGGCGAGCTGTGGAGGCTGCCGTGGGCTCACGTGCACGGAAAACGCTCAAATGCCACTTCCAAAACGCTCAACACGCACGTGACGCGACGCACGACCCCTGGAGGCGCCTGGAGGCGCGTCCCCCATTGACTTTGCATGTAAACCGGATGCTCCTGCAGCTCAAAACGCGTTCGGTCTGGTTGTACCATAATAGGATCTGCGGTGGAAGTGGTCTCCAGCTACAAGTACTTGGGTGTACACATGAATTATAACCTCAGCTGGGGCAACAATACTACCAGCCTGATCAAGAAAGCTCTTTAGAGACTCTACTTCCTAAGGCGGCTGAGACGAGATGGTTTGGGAAGCTCAGTCCTCACCTCCTTCTACAGGTGTGCAGTGGAGAGCATCCTGTGCTCCAGCATCAACGTGTGGCATGCGGCTGCACAGCTGCAGAAAAAAAGCTCTGCAGAGAGTGGTGAAGGCTGCACAGAAGTCTGTTGGAGTCTGTCTCCCCACTATCACAGACATTTACACCTCCAGATGCTGGAAGAGGGCCACCTGCATCATGAAGGACCCCACTCACCCAGCAAACACACTTTTTTCCCCACTCCCCTCAGGACCGAGGCTAAGGAGCATTAAAGGTATTGTGACATGATGTTGGAAATTTGCATTATCTGTCACAACATGTATATCTTATATCATTCAGCTATGTTCGTTTTTGCAAAAAAACTTATAAATATATTAAAATTTCATTCCAAGTTATGGTAATTTTTTCGCTGTGATACGTCACTGGAAATCCGAGAACTTCCGCATATGTCATCTGTGACGTAACAACGGACAGAAGGCAGTGCCTTGCCCGTTTGTCTGGTGTGGTAACCGTATTCATTGTCTGAAAGATCGCCTTTTTTAATGTAACTTGAAAAATGCCGTCTGTTTGTAGCACATTTGGGTGTTCTAATATCGCTAGTGAACAAGTGAGCATTCACAAATTCCCAAAAGATGAGAAACTTCGCCAAGAATGGACAAGACAAGTACAGAGAACGAGGGACCGATGGTGTCCTACTAAAGAATCGTATGTCTGTAGCAACCATTTTACTGCCGATTGTTTTCAGGAAACACCTGGTATAGGCCCTACAAGAATCTTTAGGATTACCAGTAATATGGAGAAGAGTTTTAAAACCGGATGCTATTCCTACTATTTTTTAAAGAAAATCTACAGAAGAAAGTGCCACAGCTACCACGTCAAAACAACGCAGGAAAGCTACCGTCGGAAAACTGTCCAGGAAAAGAGTAAGTCTTTGTGTAAACATAATCGGAGGTGTGTAGTGTTTTAGATGATGAACTATATATTTTACGTGAGTTCATGTTGTTTTACTTTATACACTGTTAGTGTATAAAGCCAATTATAACAATGGATTCTTCATGTGCGATGCTAACCAAAGTTAGCCGACAGAAAATAAGTAGCACACACACGTTGCTAGTTATTCATTTTTAAATGATGTGTGCGCGATCAAGTAACATCAGTAAGTTTTTTTATTCAGGGAGGGTTTATTAATGAGAGTTTTGGACGATTTACTGTCTCAAAATGATAAATCTCAAACGCAATCGGGCGTAGCTTTTAGCTTAGCCCAAGAACAAAGAGAAGCCACATGAAGCTATCCTCACTTAGCTACTATGGATGAACTAAGCCGTGTTTAAATCACTTTTCCATTGATTGAGTGTCCAATAACTGTATTGGATGAATGATAACCCTTCGATTGCTTCAATACATTAAAGTACTAACAATAATTTCTGTTTGTTTGCTGCTAACAAACATTAGCCGACACAAAATCGGTAGCACACACACATCACTAGTTATTTATTTTTAAATGAAGTCTCACCGATCAAGTAACATCAGGATGTTATTTTATACAGGGAGGGTTTAGTAATGAGAGCTTTGGACGATTGACTGTCTTAAAATGAAATGTCTCAAACTTGATCGGACATGCTCTTAGCTAGTAAGAATGACAAAGCCACATGAAGCTCCCCGCACGTTTTTTTCAAAGCTGCATCGTGTATTAATAAGTTTTCCATTGATAGATCATAAAATAAAATGATTTGAGCAAGATTAAAACTTCTACTGCTTATATTGACAAAAGTTACTTTATTTTGACGAAACAAACTCATAAATTTATTTGTTGTCAGACTCAACCTTATGAAAAGCACTGTTAATTTTTTTATTTACTCATTTCATAAATGCAAATTAAATCATGGGATCTAATCAATTCATGAAGGATCTAGTGAATTCGAATCATATTTTGTAATTTAGACAGTAGAACATTTAGATGTCTAATCACAAATTTCATTCTGTCAACAATAATGTCAAAATACTTTGGGTGCTCTACACAACAATACTGAAATACCAACTTTTGCATAATAAATAACAAAATTATTTTAGGGAAAATAGCTAAATAAATAATATGATATAAGTAAGTTTTTACTATATCATCACTCACAATTTCACCAACCTAAAAAAACATTACATTTATGTGTATGTTAAATATTTTTTGAACTTTTGTTAATGTTTAAAGTGTGTAATGTTGTTGTATTTCTCTCTCTAGGAAATGGCTTAAATTATGTCCAGCTTTCCAGGATCAACCATCTCTACATCTGATGAACCTGAAGAGCCATGCCTATCAACTAGTCAGGTTACCAAGGTAAAGTTATGGCATAAAAATCGCAATTAAAATGCCCTAAATATTCTAAAGAATATATTTCTAAATCGTGATTGTGAATTATATAATTTTTATTTATGTATTCTTATAATTCTCAAACAGATGTCAACATGAGGACGTTATACAATCATAATGTTTTTTGTTTGTTTGTTTGTTTGTTGTTTTATTTTGACAGGCTATGTGGAAACTGTTAGGAAGGAGGTAATTGCTCTCTGCGCAGGTGAATCAGAGGACCAGTCTGGAGAAGAAGTTGACGTGCCACCTCCACTCAGCAGCGCTTTTGAGCATCCATATATTTACACAGCAGTTGCCGAGAGACGTTCCAGATACTAGTACTCATTCAACATTAGGCCATCAAGTGTAGAACCACTAGACTGAGGAACAGCTTCTACCCTGAGGCTGTTAGACTCATGAATAAATAAAAATAAAATTAAAATAAACACTGCAAAATATCACATCATGGTGATGCTGATATGTTTTCTTGTTGCTGTGTTCATCTGTGACCATCTGTGACCATCTGCTCATACAAACTCATGTTCGTGCTGCTGTTTATTCCCACTATATTAGGCTTAGTGTATTACTAGTTGATGTTTTTCTTAGTTAGTTCTCGATGTTATTACTGTTTTTCTCTTTCATTTGTTGTTGGATGTAACTGGGACCTCGTGTACATAATCTCGTTTTCATCTCATGTACCACATGCGGTGCAAATGACAATAAAGACTCTCTGACTCTGACTCTGACTCTTGAAGCCAGTGTAGGCACTTGCTGCTAGAAAAGTGTTGCGGATCCTAGTCACAACACATGATGGAAGTGGAACTCTGTAGAACTCTGTAAAATAAAGATGTTTTAGTTGATTTTGTACAGATTCATACATTTCTGATATTTTTTTTTGTTTTTAATAAATTTAAATTAGAAAAGAAAAACAATGTCAAACAGATTATTTTGGTGTCATTGCATTTTATAAAATGAGTAAATTGTCAATGTACCATTTGTTTAACATCTTAAAAATAATTTAATATATGTGTTTAAACTTTTTATCATTAAAAACCAAAAAATTGCATATTTATTTTTTATGTAAATTATAAAGATATCTTTATATGATCAAAAAAGGCGTTCAATACAGAAACAACTGGACTTTATTTGTAACAGAAAACGTTTCGCCCTCTATCCAAAGGGCTTTCTCAATTCAATTGGATAGAGGGTGAAACGTTTTCTGTAACAAATAAAGTCCAGTTGTTTCTGTATTGAACGCCTTTTTTGATTTTATCATGTCCTGGACGACTGAGAATCTTCACCAGCATATATTTATTCAATTTTGTGATATATCAGATCTTTGCTTTATTATTAGCAAATTAGCACTCGATCAAGTGGAGAAATATTTATAAAACAATACAATTGTTTTGTGTTTTCACTGAATTAAAAATATTTTTATGATAAAACTAAGCAGTAAGTAAGTAACTAAGCAGTAATCATTAAATGCACTGATGTAATTAAGACAGAATTTAAGTGAAAATTCATTTTTGATGTGATAATTCATGAATATACTCTCAAGATATAGTGAACATTCAGTGTATTTACACATGCACATTACAGTACATCTGTGGAAATAAGAATGATGTTTTTCATGTTAAAATAAATGTTTAAAAAGTACAGATATTTCAAAGGTACTCATATTTTTTTAAACTATAATTATTGTTGAATAATTATCCATCCATCCATCCATTTTCTTCCGCTTATCTGGGGTCGGGTCGCGGGAGTAGTAGCCTAAGTAGTGAGGCCCAGACTTCCCTCTCCCCAGCCACTTAGAGCAGCTCCTCTGTGGGAATCCCAAGGCGTTCCCAGGCCAGCCGAGAAACATAGTCCCTCCAGCGTGTCCTGGGTCTTCCTCTGGGTCTCCTCCCGGTGGGACATGCCCGGAACACCTCACCAGGGAGGCGTCCAGGAGGCATCCTAACCAGATGCCCGAGCCACCTCAACTGGCTCCTCTCGATGTGGAGAAGCAGCGGCTCTACTCCGAGTCCCTCCCGGATGACTGAGCTTCTCACCCTATCTCTAAGGGAGAGTCCAGACACCCTGCGGAGAAAACTCATTTCAGCCGCTTGTATCCGAGATCTCGTTCTTTCGGTCACAACCCAAAGCTCATGACCATAGATGAGGGTGGGAACGTAGATCGATCGGTAAATTGAGAGCTTTGCCTTTTGACTCAGCTCTCTCTTCACCACGACAGACCGGTACAGCGCCCGCTTCACTGCGGATGCTGCACCTATCCGCCTATCGATCTCACGCTCCAGTTTTCCCTCATTCGTGAACAAGACCCCGAGATACTTAAACTCCTCCACTTGGGGCAGGACCTCCTCCCCGACCCGGAGAGGGCATGCTACCCTTTTCCGGCTCAAGACCATGGCCTCGGATTTGGAGGAACTGATCCTCATCCCGGCCGCATCACACTTGGCTGCAAACCGTTCCACCGAAAGCTGTAGATCATGATCTGATGAAGCCAAGAGGACCATATCATCTGCAAAAACCAGAGAAGCGATTCCAAGGCCACCAAAACGGATCCTCTCAACACATTGGCTGCGCCTAGAAATTCTGTCCATAAAAGTTATGAACAGAATTGGTGACAAAGGGCAACCTTGGCGGAGTCCAACTCTCACTGGAAACGAGCCTGACTTACTGCCGGCAATGTGGACCAAGCTCTGACACCGGTTGTACAGGGACCTAACAGCCCATATCAATGGGCCTGGTACCCCATACTCCCGGAGTACCCCCCACAGAACCCCCCGAGGGACGCGGTCGAATGCCTTTTCCAAGTCCACAAAGCACATGTAAACTGGTTGGGCAAACTCCCACGTGCCCTCCAGGACCCTGCTGAGGGTGTAGAGCTGGTCCAGTGTTCCACGACCAGGACGAAAACCACACTGCTCCTCCTGAATCCGAGGTTCGACTATCCGACGGACCCTCCTCTCCAGAACCCCTGAATAGACCTTACCAGGGAGGCTTAAGAGTGTGATCCCCCTATAGTTGGAACACACCCTACGGTCCCCCTTTTTGAATAGGGGAACCACCACCCCAGTCTGCCAATCCAAGGGAACTGCCCCCGATGTCCACGCGATATTGCAGAGTCGCGTAAGCCAACACAACCCCACAACATCCAGAGCCCTAAGGAACTCAGGGCGAATCTCATCCACCCCTGGAGCCCTGCCACCGCAGAGCTTTTTAACCACCTCGGTGACCTCAGCACCAGAGATTGGAGAGCCCGACCCAAAGTCCCCAGGCTCCGCTTCCTCAGTGGAAGACGTGCCAGTAGGATTGAGGAGGTCTTCGAAGTATTCCGCCCACCGACTCACAACATCCCGAGTTGAGGTCAACAGCACGCCATCCCCACCATAAATGGTGTTGGTCGCGTACCGCTTTCCCCCCCTGAGACGCCGGATGGTGGACCAGAATCGCCTCGAAGCCGTACGGAAGTCATTCTCCATGGCCTCTCCGAACTCCTCCCACGCCCGAGTTTTTGCCTCAGCAACCACCCGAGCCGCATGCCGCTTGGACTGCCGGTACCTATCTGCTGCTTCAGGGGTCCCACAAGCCAAAAAGGCCCAATAGGACTCCTTCTTCAGCTTGACAGCATCCCTCAGCGCCGGTGTCCACCACCGGGTTCGAGGGTTGCCACCATGACAGGCACCAACAACCTTGCGGCCACAACTCTGATAAGCTACCTCGACAATAGAGGCGCGGAACATGGCCCACTCGGACTCAATGTCCCCAGACTCCCTCGGAACGTGTTCAAAGCTCTCCCTGAGTTGGGAGTTAAAACTCCGTCTTACGGGAGACTCTACCAGACGTTCCTAGCAGACCCTCACAATACGCTTGGGTCTGCCAGGTCTGACCGGCATCTTCCTCCACCATTGGAGCCAACTCACCACCAGGACCAGTCTGCCTTGGGTGACCCTACTAGGGGCATTAAGCCCCTGACAACATAGCTCCTACGATCATTGGGACACTCAAACCCCTCCACCACGGTAAGGTGGCAGCCCAGGGACGGGATAATGTAATGTATCTAATTAATTATTAGATACATTAATTAAAAAATTACCAATCAGTGCTCTGTAAACGAGATACATCGGGTTCCATCACTTGTTCAGCCTCAAATCCTCCCTCCTCTGCAATGTCGGCTTCAGACTCACTTCCTGAACGGTAAGGCTCATATAAATACGGTTGAATACCTAAATTAAAACCTGCTGGCTCTTATTTATCACCCAAACTAACTTCACCTTCCACAACTGAAGACAAATCGCTTAGATCAACACTAGAAATGCTACACTCGTCTGATTCGACATGCTCCACCATTATTATTTACATGCACGTTGGAGCAGTGCCTTGCCCATTGTTACGTCATAGATGACGTATGCGGAAGTTCTCGGATTTCCAGTGACGTATCACAGCGAAAAAATTACCATAACTTGGAATGATTTTTTTTCATTTATAGATGGCCTCCCTTCTCACCTTACAGCCAGCCTCTCACACCGATATGAACTTTTTTTAATAGAGAGAAAGGAAAGATACAAAGTAAGACAACAAAACAACAATTATCCACAAAAAAAGCAGAAGGCAAACACACCCAACCTCCGTCCGCAATCCTTCAAAGCACATGACAGAACACAGCAACGAAACATACATGCATAAAGACTAATAATATTCATGACCTTGCAGTAGATTTCCATAAATAAACATACCCATATCTACAAATATATATACAGTATACATACATATGCATTCATATCACATATCCATCTACATATCTGCATATGATAGCTACATATACATCCCTGCATCCATTTGTGTGTGGTTGTGAGCATGCATAAGTGAATAAGGTTCCTCCAATAGAACATTTAGTAGCGACCGTGAAGCATCAGAGATCCGTCCCCCCAAGGCCCGAGGCAGACGAAGGGGCGATCAAAGCCCAAGACCCCAAGAAGGACCCCGAGCCCAGAGTCCCCAGGGCCACCCGAACAGGACAAGCCACTCGCCCACTCCCCAGATCCGACCAAGGGGGAGAGCCGGACGAGCTCCACCAGTGACCACACACAATGACCCCCGGGAGGCCAACAGCGACAAGCCCACAGGCCCCCGCCGGAGCCCGCTGCAAGAGCCCGCTGCACTGACGTAGCCCCAGGCCCGGGCACCGGGGGCGCCCATCCCTCAGGCCCGGACCCGATAGGACCAGAGGACCCGAGCCCCACCAGGCAGCCACCAGGCCGAGCCGACACACGCCCAAGCGCCCAACCCCCGAAGGCGACAGCAAGGGCCCCCAGCCTGCCCGTAGGCCAAGGGACACCCACCCGGGGGTCACGTGGTAGGAGCGCAACACCAAGTAGCCTTAAGGGCGAGATACACTCGAGCGTTCTCACGATACGCCTATACGCAACATACGTACGTCAAGGCAAAAGCGTAGCCCCTCAGGGCATGTACGCGCAAAGCTTTTTTTTTACGTCCGCGTGCGCGATGCGCGGTGTCTGACCATAAACTTCCCCGGCGCCGGACTGTTTTGCATGTTACACAAATGAAATAAATTCCCCTTCTTTATCGCTGATCGGGCCTTTTCTTTTGTTTTTTTGCCTAAAGTCAAGTAATCACTTCTTCCTCCGTTCACTCGATGACTGAAATGAATGAATTCAGGTCCTACCTGGGTGCGCAATGTTTTAAATATTCCCTGGTGGGCTGTGTGCTGCAGGAAAAGCGCTCCCTGTTATTATTTTTATTTCTGAGAGAACTTTTTATAACATATATAGTAGAAACACCGTATCAGAACACCGCCGCGGTCTTCAGCGAGCTACATGAGCTGACTGAAAGCTGTCAATCATTTCAGTAGGCGTGTCAGCAAGTGACCAATCAGCGAGCTCAGTTGAGTCCCCTCCGTGCGCAGCTGCTCATATTACAACAAGGAGAACGCGAGCGTTTGAAAGCTGATAGTTTCTGAAGTATAGCAGCAAAACACATGCGCACAAAATGCGCGCGTAGAGTGGCGTACCTGAGGACGCTCCGGTGTATTTCAGGCTTTAGATGTAACAGAGAGGGGGCAATCCCAATCCCAGCCTGACAATTAGACATTCATACACAGACACACTCATTCAGACCCACCCTCATCCTCACTCACACAAAGACAAACAATAACGACACGTTCCATTCATAATCCTGATGCACCCTCTATATCCCCTAGGTCCAAGACATGTACCTGCCCCCTACTTTGGGCAGTCCTCACCTAGGACCTGTCTGCCTTGGGTGACCCTACTAGGGGCATGAAGCCCCTGACAACATAGCTCCTAGGATCATTGGGACACTCAAACCCCTCCACCACGGTAAGGTGGCAGCCCAGGGAGGGCATAATGTAATGTATCTAATTAATTATTAGATACATTAATAAAAAAATTACCAATCAGTGCTCTGTAAACAAGATACATCGGGTTCCATCACTTGTTCAGCCTCAAATCCTCCCTCCTCTGTAATGTCGGCTTCAGACTCACTTCCTGAACAGTAAGGCTCATATAAATACGGTTGAATACCTAAATTAAAACTTGCTGGCTCTTGTTCATCACCCGAACTAACTTCACCTTCCAAAACTGAAGACAAATCGCTTAGATCAACACTAGAAATGTTACACTCGTCTGATTCGACATGCTCCACCATTATTATTTACATGCGCGTTGGAGCTGTGCCTTGCCCGTTGTTACGTCATAGATGACGTATGCAGAAGTTCTCGGATTTCCAGTGACGTATTACAGCGAAAAAATTACCATAACTTGGAATGAATTTTTAATATATTTATAAGTTTTTTTTTTGCAAAAACGAACATAGCTGAATGATATAAGATATACATGTTGTGACAGATAATGCAAATTTCCAACATCATGTCACAATACCTTTAAGTGTAGAACCACTCGACTGAGGAACAGCTTCTATCCTGAGGTTGTTAGACTCATGAATATCTAACCAGAATAATCACTGTGAAATATCACATCATGTTGCTGCTGATCTGTTTCATGTTGCTGCTGATCTGTTTCATGTTGCTGTGTTCATTCGTGCTCATCTGCTCATACAGACTCATGTTCGTGCTGCTGTTTGGAGTAATGTTTTCTATGATATTAGTGCTTAGTGTATTTTTAGTTGATGTTTTTCTTAGTTCATATCTTAGATGTTATTACTGTTTTTCTTTTACATTTTATTGTTGGATGTAACTGGGACCCTGTGTACATAATCTCGTTTCATCACATGTACCCAGTGTTGTTTTTGACTGCCATTTTGATTTTAGTTTTAGTCTTAGTCTTTTAGACAAAAATACTTCTTAGTTTTAGTCAGTTTTAGTTATTTCTATATTTAATGGTTTTAGTCCAGCTTTAGTCGACAAAAACTAAAAAAAAAAAAATAAGTCTAGTTTTAGTCTTTAAAATAAAAAGAAAATATTAGTCTTTACAAATTAATTTGAGTACCGGTAATTTGTTTTTAAATCCACATTTACCTCCGTCTCCCTCAACGATACATTCGGTTCTTCTTTCAGTTGGGTTAAATACAAAATAAGTCCATAAATCCTTTCTGGGTTTGCGTCCACCGAGCCCCTTCGTCTAATGTGCAGCATCTGCCATGGTCCAGTTTGAAATGAAGTCAAAGGTGAGCGCGCGGCGCATCAGCGCGGTCGGGTAGCAGTGGGCATGACCAAACAGCTTACTTTCAGACACGGAATATAATTATGAGCTGAAATATTGTGCATTCTAAATTATTGACGGACCACCGACTAACAATTTTGTACAGTCTCATCTCGTCAACGAAAACACACACATTTCGTCATGTTTTAGTCATTAAAGAGCAATGTTTATTTCGTTACCATCTCATTATTGTCATGAAAAAAGGGGGCGTCGACGAAAAATGTTCGTCATTGTCATCGTTAACGAAAACAACACTGCATGTACCCCATGTGGTGCAATTGACAATAAAGATTCTCTGACTCTGACTCTGATAGTGTCTACGCAACCTTAGTGTGTGTTCAACTCACAAGTGATGAACACTGAAACAGTAAAGTCAAAACAAATAGAGTTAAACTGAGGAAGGACCTTGTGTATTTGTTACAGAAACTGATCTTGTGAATTCTTTCAGCCTAGAGGCACAGAAAACTATTTAGGGTTAAATCCACCCAACATCAACATTCACCATCTCTGAGATAAAAATAAGTCCTGGATATCTTAGTCATACAATCTAAAAACCTGATCAGGATTAATCAGGATATTTTGATCCACTTTGGTCAGGATTGCCTCAAACTAGTTCGAGAGTTGGAGCAGGCAGTGGGGGAGAGGGCGGACTACAGGAACCACCTGAGCACCAGCAAACTGGTTGACCCACTATGTAAGGTGCTATTTATAAAACTGAGTTTGTTGTGGCTCCTCGAACTGAAGAAGTCTTATGGATAAAATATGAAATGTTTCAACACAAATAAACAGTCCAGAGGACCTGACTTAACTTACCGTATTTTCTGGTGTATATGTCGCACCTTTTAATGGTTTTTTCAAGGCCTGCGACCTATACACCAAGGCGACCTATATATGCCTTGTTATCACTTTCAGCGAAACAAAATTTTTAAATCCAGCTCATTTCACAATTACTTTCATTTATTAAGGAAAAGTTCAGCTCAGACACATATTTGCTATAATTTTTATCAAACAAATAATTGTTTTTAAGTGTTAATCTTCTTAAAAGCCTTGCTGTGCGCTCCTGTGGCAGACATTTGCAGCAGAGCTAAACGTAGGTGCGACCTATACACCAGTGTGACCTATCTAGGGATTTTTCCAATCTATTTGTGATAATTGGACAATGCGACCTATACACCAGTGCGACCTATACACCAGAAAATACTGTAGATGGATTTTTCTACCTGGATTATGAATCAGGATTAAATCCTCAACATTAGGTGACCCACACAACATCTTCAGCTTAGTTTGAAGGATTCTCATGGGGGACAAAATAAATCCTAAACATGGACCCAGAAGGACATGATTTGTACCTCAGGCCTGGGGAGGATGGAGGTCCACCTCGGTTAGCAGCTGAACTGAGCCGGAGATGGAGGACATCTCGGTGAGAGCTTCGGATCAGGAAGTGAGACCTGTGGTGCTGCAGCAGCAGGTCACCTCTTCATGACCTTATTGTTCTTAGGAAGTGTGTGTGTGTGTGTGTGTGTGTGTGTGTTATCAGAGGCAGCTTCCTGTACGTTTGGAGCTGACAACGAAGTGTGGTGTGTGAAGCAGGTTGTGTTTGTGCGTTTAGGAGAACACTGTCCTCTTACAACCACAGTAACAATGTTGACATGTGAGGGCAACAGCTGGTTGGACTTTCCTTTCTCTGGCTTCGGCTGCTGGGATTTGTAGTTTTTATTCAGTTGGACTGATGGGGGAGGAGACTGCTCCGCTGGGTTTCACTGTGTAAGTACTGATCTGTGCTGACAGAGCTGATGATCATCTGTGGTTGTGTTAGAGGGCTGACGTCGAGCTAAGATCATTCCAGGTTCAAACATGATGAAGCCCAGCTAGATCCTTTTAATTGATTAAGTGCTGGATCACCTTTTTCCCTCATTTCCTTTCCTCTCCTTTCTTGTTCTTTACTCTTGTTTATTCATCATCCCTTTCTCTCCATGACATGTCATTTACTATTCTCATTCTCCTTCCATGTCTCTCCTTTCTTTCTTCATCACAAGCATGTCTCTTTTTATTTCCAGCCTTTTGTGCATACATGTATTTGTTCCTCCTTCCATTCCTGCTGCCATCGATTTTCTCACCCTTCTCCCATATTGTGTTCACGCCAGTATTAGTCACAAAACTAAATGCTGTAAGTCAAGGTTTTATCATTTTTACCTATTTATCATTCAGTGTTGGTGATGTCATAGGTTACAAACATAATGTGTGTTTCAATGAAGTTAAGATCTGTCAAAATGTCTAAAACAAGTAAAAAATAGACTACAGAACAGCTGAGCATGTTGCCAAAAGCCGTCGCAGAGTGATGACATTACAATATGGACCCCAAACCCCCAATCTGTTACGGAAGCTGATCCGTAGTGTCAGCTCATTTGTATATGCGCTAACAGTAATACTTCCGGGTCGTCGTTGAATATGCAAGATTAAAGAAAATGTACTGGAAATGCCCTGTAAGCTGATTTAATACAACACATATTAACAAAATATATTTATGAAACATACCATATTTCTTAATATTAATTAAAATATCTATTTCTATAAATTTATTAATTTCCCCAGACAATGCTATAATTCCATTTATGAATAAGAACGGTCTTAATTTACTTAGAAAAATACGCTCTTCATTTTGCTAATTTACGCCTCTCTTATTTCCATTAAAACCATTGACATACTAACCCTGCAAGATACAGAATGAATTGTTTCCATGGTGAAACAGCATCGCTCATTGGTAAAGCTGTGCTACATCACTAATATTTTTTAATTACCCTAAATATGCGTTGCATATCATTTTAACCAATGACGTAAATGTGTCAATGATTTTAACGGAAATACAAGTGGCATAAATTAGCTACATGAAGATCGTACTATGTGTTGTATTAAATCAGCTTACAGGATATTTCCAGTACATTTTCCTTAATCTTGCATATTCAACGGCGATACGTGCGACCCGGAAGAATTCCTTTTTTTTTTTCCATCATTGATGGCCTCCCCTCTCACCTTACAGCCATCCTCTCACACCAATATGAATTTTTTTTTATAGAGAGAAAGGAAAGATAGAAAGTAAGACAACAAAACACAACAATTATCTACAAAAAGAGCACAAGGCAAACACACCCAACCTCCGTCCGCAATCCTGCAAAGCACATGACAGAACACAACAACGAAACACACATTCATAAAGACTAATAATATTCATGACCTTGCAGTAGATTTCCATAAAAAACATACCCATACCTACAAATATAAATACAGTATACATACATATACATTCATATCACATATCCATCTATATATCTGCATATGAT
>JBBPBX010055531.1:2297-23077 GCA_038048925.1 Garcialebias charrua
AAGGAAATTATACCACTGCTGTTCATTGTTCTTTAGTTTTAGCAGGTCGCTTTCGTAAATGAGCCCTTGAGGTTCAAAAGATTTACCTGACTAAATAAAGGTTGAATGAATGAATGAATAAGGCTTGTTATCACTTTCGGCGAAACAAATTTACCTGAGATTTACCTGACTAAATAAAGGTTGAATGAAATTTTTTAAATCCAGCTCATTTCACAATTACGTTCATTTATTAAGGAAAAGTTCAGCTCAGACACATATTTGCTATAATTTTTATCAAACAAATAATTGTTTTTAAGTGTTAATCTTCTTAAAAGCCTTGCTGTGCGCTCCTGTGGCAGACATTTGCAGCAGAGCTAAACGTAGGTGCGACCTATACACCAGTGCGACCTATCTAGGGACTTTTCCAATCTATTGGTGATAATTGGACAATGCGACCTATACACCGGTGCGACCTATACACCAGAAAATACGGTATATGCATTCTTTTATTAACCTTCTATTGTCCACTGTTGTCATTATTCTTTGTTAAAAACAGGTCTCTCTTGTAAGTGAGTCCTCGTGGCTCAATGAGACTAGCCTGTGTAAATTTAGGCTACGTTCACACTGCAGGCAAATCCGACCCAAATCCGATTTTTTTGCCCCATCTGACCCATATCCGATTTTTTTTATGACAGTCTGAACGCAACAAATCCGATGTTTTCAAATCCGACCCAGGCCGTTTCAGTATGTGGTTTTAAATCGGATATACATCTGATGTTTTCAAAGCGACTGCAGTCTGAATGCTCATGTGATTTACATCTGACTTTTTCAGAACACGTGCGGCTCATTTAATTGAGCCCGGGCGTGTTCGTACAGACAGAGGGGACACACAGCTCAGAGCGGGATGGGGGCTAGCGGGGGACGAGCTCTCTGTACTACAGACGCACACACCACTCGCTTGCTTTCTTCTCAGTTTTTGCCTTTAATCATTTGGATGTTTAGCTTCCCCGATTGGAGAACAACTTCAAAATTACGAACACACACTGAAAACTGTCGCGCGCATCCATGTTTACTTCCTCAAACACAGGGTGCTGCGTCAGCAGATCTCGGGACAAAAACAAGCGACCAGCCCCATGAAAACAAGCCCAAACAAGCAACTGTCACGTCACGCAGGCTGAGACATGAGCCGCAGCGTGGATCCAAAAGAGAAATGGAGCAGAACACAGCTGCAGCTCAATTTTTAATATTTCATCACATGTACAGCTGCACTGATGTTTTCTTCTGCGCACGCGGGTTGCTTCTGCAACGTAGAGCGTTCACACTGGAGTCATGCAGGTCTGATGTAGGTCGAATATAAAATGTAGTGTGAACGTTCACACAAAAAGATCGGATTTTTTTAAAAAATCGGATTCGAGCATTAAGACCTGCAGCGTGAACATTTTTTTTTTGTTGTTTTAAATGTTTATTCATTTCATTTCAATTAAAAAAACACAAATACAATTACAGATACAAATAAATAAAATACATATAAAATGAAAGGAGGCAGAAGAAGAATATCTTATCA
Organism: Garcialebias charrua; assembly: GCA_038048925.1. Lineage (NCBI taxonomy): Eukaryota > Metazoa > Chordata > Actinopteri > Cyprinodontiformes > Rivulidae > Garcialebias > Garcialebias charrua. The sequence continues at coordinate 3,841 of JBBPBX010055531.1, forward strand.
TATCTGCCCCTTCTTAACAAATCAATATAAACAATCAAATTCAAGCAATAATCATAAATAATACAACAAAAACATTAAATTGTCACAATTATTCATTATAGCTAATAGATATTAACTAACTTATATATGTCTTGTCAACAAAATATTCTTGATCTTTTTCTTAAATAAAAATAATGATTTCTCATTTTTAATATCACAGTCCAAACAATTCCATAAACTTATTCCCTGTATTGAAGTAGACCTACCCCTCAAACTGGTTCGAAACTTCGGTTTTACAAAAATATCCATTCCCTTCAAATTATAACAACTGTTCCTTTTTACAAAATATGCTTGAATATGTGGTGGTATGTTATTCTGAGCCTTGTACATAATTAATTGAATATTGTAATCCATCAAGTCATAAAATCTGTTCCTGTCTTTGATTTTATACGTCTACCTTATAATGTTTTGCTAGTTTTTTGATACTTTGTAAAAAAAAAAAAAAAAAAAAAAAAAAAACTTTCTTTTGTTTTTTTTTCTCTCTTTTGTTTTCTATTGTTTATTGTTTGTTTGTTTATTGTTTATTGTTTAAGGAAATTATACCACTGCTGTTCATTGTTCTTTAGTTTTAGCAGGTCGCTTTCGTAAATGAGCCCTTGAGGTTCAAAAGATTTACCTGACTAAATAAAGGTTGAATGAATGAATGAAAAAAAAACTTAAGTAATTTCATTTGATAAAACAAAATACTTGAAGGATGATAATAATGTTTTCTTGAGACAAGTCTTACAGCTCTTTTTTTGTAAAATGAAAATAGACCGGGTTACAGTTTTACAAGCAGTGCCCCAAACACCAACACAGTAAATTAAATGTGGCAAAATAATTGTATTGTACAGCAAACATAAAGCTTTGACATTCAGCAAGTCCCTTACTTATACAGTACTGCCATGGACTTAGATAATTTAGTTCTTACAAAGTTAACATGCTGCTTCCATGACAGTTTATCATCAATAACCACTCCTAGGAACCTTACTTCATTCACTCTGCTTATTACACATTTTTGTCCACTTTAGGAATTGAAGTAGCAAGATTAGATCCAACATTCACAAAATAATTATTAAATCCATTAGCAATTTCCTTATTATCATAAATTTCCATATCATTTTCCACAAAATGTTGTGACAATCCCGTATTACCCTTATGTTTATTTAGAACATTGTTAATTACACGCCATGTCATCCTCATATCACCACTACTTTTATGTAATAATAGACTATAGTATTCCCTCTTATGTTTTCTTATAATACCTACTAATTTATTTTTGTACCTTTTGTATTTCTCTTCAGCTTCAGGGGTTCTTGATTTCAAAAAACATGAATAAAGAAGATTCTTCTTTTTACATGCGTTCCTTAAGCCATTGGTCAACGTAGCCAAAGGTCGAACGAATGAATGAGTGGATTCTAGTTTTTCTCGTTAAACCAAGTGCATTTTCAAAAGCAGCCTATAGGTGTCTGTGATTCCACCACGAAGAGAGGTGCAGTCTGCAGTTTCTGTAGTGCAGTCTGTAAGTTTTCTAAAAATATATTTTTAACATATTTCTACACTTTGTCACCATCTCCTGACAGACTGATGTTAGACAAAGTAATCTTTGAAAAAACTATAGTCCCCTTGCTTCTCCAGGTGTTACTAAAAACATTTCTAAAAAGCCACAGTGACCCGCCGTTAACCAGCCAATAAAAACAGAGTTTGTAACCAGCCAATAAAAACAGAGTTTGTAACCAGCCAATAAAAACAGAGCTTGAATTTGAATCAGCCAATAAAAACAGAGCTTGAATTTGAATTTCAGCAGAGCAAGGGGGAGCAGAGCCATATATGGCTCTGAGGGGGAGGGATCAGAATGCTTTGCTTGTTGAAATTTTTTCTAAGTGCTACGTTCTACAGAAACTGCAAACTGCACCTTTAAAACAATAAAACACATATTTTACCAATATATTTCTTTACTGTCTGATCACTTTAATTTGGGTTTCATTTTTATCTTTACTACTGATGTTTAATTCGTACCCGGGTGTGAGTGGAGATGTCGACTTAACCGATCCCTGTTGATTTAAAGACCCTGTTCATCAGTGGGGGTCACAGTTTGGTGCTCTTCGTCAGTCCCTGCTCATTCTGTGATGCTCTACAAATGGAAGGAAAGGAAACACCAATTTGGCCACAGATTTGTAGGGATTAAAGTGATGGTGGGCATCTTTAATCTGGGATGGACTCATCATCAGTACCGCCCCACCCCCACCCTGTCCCATCTGGTAAAAACACCAAACAAAGCAGCTGGTGCTGATTAGACTCTTTTTAATACAATAATTATAAAAAAAGAAACACCAAACTAAATCTCCCTGTCTTTTGTCTCTTTTTTTTCATGTTCCTGCAAATAATCAAACGTTGTTGCACAAATGCACTTGAACGTGCGCTTGATGTTCTCTGGAAACGACAAAAGGAGATTAAATTCTTGAAATGAGCAGCAGTGAAGTTCATCTCTTGGAGAATGAAAGGCAAACGATGCCATTCCAGAGGAAGAACCAAAGGTTGAAGGTGTCTGGCTGTGATATCAAGAGAGGAGAGAAGGTGGTGGGAAAGACAGATGGCTAAAAGAGCAAAACCATTAGTGGAGAGGAGAGTGAGACAGGATAAAGAGCCCTGCAAATTGGCAATGGGAAGTTGGGGTCTCTCTGCTTTGCATTTCATTTACATGGCTGGCTGTATCGACCAATCGGATTGGGCGCCAAGCCCAAGGCTTAGGGAGGCGAATAAAGACTCCAAATGCCTTCACTGCTCTCATCCCTCTCTCCCATAATACCCTGTCTGCCCTTCTTTTCTCCTGCTCCCTCTCTTTTCTCCCATCGCTGTCATAATACCCTTTCTCTCCTCGCTGGCGTGGTGCTTTTAGGAAGGCCCTGCTCTGCTCGATGTGATAGTGGGATGAGGAGAGGTGAAGAGGAGGGGATGCTGCAGAGACGTCTTTTTCTGCCTCTCACTAAAACGCAATAGTGCGCACACGGGACACGTGCTCGACACTTTGTGCTCACCTGCATGAAACTTGACTCACCTTCATAAGCAAATATAAAATATTCACACAACACACATGAATTCAGAGTGAATGCTTTTGTAGTTGAGGATAATTAACACTGATAACAACCATGATGCCTCATCCTCACCTAAAGCATATCGCGCTTCCAAAAATCTCCAAACGCACTGTACTGGCTGCTTGTCAACAGATGACTGTCCTCATCTAACGCGTCTGCAGTGGGAGGAGGAGCGTGTTGGTCCTCTTCCGGTGGTCTTTGTTTATTTCCGGTCTCAGAAAAATGGCGGACGCAATACGAAGAATTGCCTTGTTGTACTTAATCTACAAAGCAGCAACACGCAGACGCCGTGCACAACGACGATTCTGGATTCACCCCACATTAGAGAGGCGTCATGAATTCGGTGAATTTCACCATCTGATCCAGGAGCTGCGCGCAGACGAGGAGCGCTTTCAGCGGTACTTCCGTGTCACCCGCGCCCAGTTTGACGACCTGCTGTAAGTTTCTCCTCCATGTTTACCGCGGGATTTGTTTCGTCTGTTCAACGTTTCGCGCGGTGCCCACCTACTCCGTCCCGTCGTCGTTGCGTGATCACATGGCAGAGTCTCTCCTGATTGGTCCTGATTGTTTGCTGCTGAGCAGCGAGCTGAAGCGAGCTGTGGAAGCACGGCATTCCGTGCTTCCACAGTCGCTGCTCGGATGCGACGCGGGAGTAGGAAACAGCTGCTGCTCACTTTCGCGCTGCTTGTATGCTGTAGATGCGCCGCGACACGACCTGCTGCTCCAAGATGCGCGTCCCCATAGACTTTCAATGTAAAGTGGCTGTTTCGGCTGCGCGAGATGCGTGCGGTGGGGATCCAGCATGAGTCTTCTTTGACATGAAGTTAATTCTGGATTTCCTCTCTCTCTCTCTGACGCACGTACAAGTCTAATGATTTACTTCTATCAGTTGGTGGAAAGAGTTTCAGGCTGAGTGGGAACTTATTCACATCTTTTCACAGATGAAAATGACACCCACGGCCCTGTCAGAGCGAGTTTGTTCGTAAAGTGTAGCGAGATACACATTCCAGTCATTTTCACTCAAAATGGCTATTTTTCCTACAATAAGTAAAAGTTCTGTTTCAGCAAATTTATTCACACCTCATGCATTTTTACAGTAGAATATCACTGGTGACCGGTGACTTAAATCCGGCCCACTTCATTAAAAACAATATTTAAAAGAATTAGGGGGGGGGGGGGTGTCCGGGTTTGGGTTTTAGGTTGTGTTTATTGCATTTATGATTTGATGCAATAACATAAACAGATTTAAAAGGTAACAGATCTTTGTAAAACTTGATTTATTTACGTATAATGACTTTAATCACTGGATGTCCGGCCCCAGATCTGTTGGCTTCAGAAACTGTGGCAGTTTTGTTGATGCCACCTGCATCATGAAGGACCCCACTCACCCAGCACACACACTTTTTGCCCCACTCCCCTCAGGACGGAGGTTGAGGAGCATCAAGTGTAGAACCACTAGACCGAGGAACAGCTTCTACCCTGAGGCTGTTAGACTCATGAATATCTAACCAGAATAATCACTGTGGAATATCACATCATGTTGCTGCTGATCTGTTTCATGTTGCTGCTGATCTGTTTCATGTTGCTGTGTTCATTCATGCTCATCTGCTCATACAGACTCATGTTAGTGCTGCTGTTCAAAGTGATGTTTTTATGCTATTAGTGCTTAGTGTATTTTTAGTTGACGTTTTTCTTTTACATTTTATTGTTGGATGTAACTGGGACCTGAAGAATTAGATACCTTTTAATACGATATTCTGATTGAACCTAAGATACAAGTGTACTGTAAACAAAGTATTATCAATGTAGTAAACAAAGTATTATCAATGTATTCACAAATGTTGGTTTGTGCAAACATGTTTACTGTGCAGCTTGGAAGCGGGTATTCCACACAAGTGGAACTGAAATTTTTCAACAACACAGGGTAGGCCAAACAGGGATGTCTACATTCCTGGGGCCAAGCCCAGAAATCAAACTGAGCCACAGAACATCACAAAAATATAAAACACACACATAGTGACATTCTAAATACAGACCAACTGGTGCATACACATAAAAGTACATAAAGTCCACGGTACATACATATATAAACATATACATAATACATTAAACTCTTTATGTCTTAATGAAGACAAAGAGAAGTCACACACACACAAGAACGTAAAGAATCTTGCTGTAGCAGGACAGCATGAGACCTGGGGGTCGTTGTCCCGGCAACCAGGATTTTATCAGTAGAACAGCCAATCACACACCAGAAGAAGCCACATATTATCACACAACAGCTAGGGAAATTCAGCATTTTGGAGGACCTCGGCACGGACAGGTCTGGTGCTCATCCATTCTCTGTGCACCAAGAATTGATCTATTTCTTGTTGTACTCTGATTATTCTGTTAACCTGTGTCTGTCAATAAATCTTTATCATTTTTAAGACACGTCTGATCATTGAACATCGTTTGAAATCCTTTCAGATCCTGTGTACATAATCTTGTTTCATCACATGTACCACATGTGGTGTGAATTACAATAAAGATTATCTGACTCTGACTTTGAATAGCCTCTAGCCTCTAGCACACTCACTCTTTGCCCCACTCCCCTCAGGACGGAGGTTGAGGAGCATCAAATGTAGAACCACTAGACTGAGGAACAGCTTCTACCCTGAGGCTGTTAGACTCATGAATAAATAAATAATGAGAATAAACACTGCAAAATATCACATCATGCTGATGCTGATCTGTTTTCTTGTTGCTGTGTTCATCTGTGACCATCTGCTCATACAGACTCATGTTCGTGCTGCTGTTTATAATGATGTTTTTCCACTACATTAGGGCTTAGTGTATTACTAGTTGATGTTTCTCTTAGTTAATTCTAGATGTTATTACTGTTTTTCTCTTGCATTTGTTGTTGGATGTAACTGGGACCCCGTGTACATAATCTCGTTTTCATCACATGTACCACATGCGGTGCAAATGACAATAAAGACTCTCTGACTCTGACTCTGACTCTACAGCTAACTAAACTTAGCACAAACAGAACTATGCATCATTCAAATTCCAAGATATTGAGCTAAATATGTGAGCTCGGAAGTTGTTGAATCAAATTGTGCAACCTTTTTTTTAAGACGGATAATCTGGGCATTGTGGATAAAGGGGTTAGAGAAGACAAGCTTGTGTTCCCTTTCAGTCTGTTTCTCTCGGTGCAACATATGCTATGGGAATTGCGTCCCCGCGCAATTACCTGAAGGAATACATTAACGCCTTTACGGCTAGGGCGTCAACGTCGCGCCAGAGGCCCCGCCCTCTGGGTATTTAAGCGACTGACGCCCATCCATCTTTCTCTTATTTGCTCTTCACCTCGCTTAAACCTGAACTACCTCTCTTCACAGGACTTCTCTGTTGCTTCATCGCTCAACTAGAGGTGAGCTTGCTCCTTACACAGAGCGTACAAAGAATTATTCCTGCGTACTGCTGGACTAGCGAAAGCTAGTCTGGCACATTTTACCTTAACCCCAAAGTTTTTTCTTCTCCTCTCTCCACAGACGGCTTCGCTCGACGGAGCTAACTGCGTCACAACTGCTACCCTCGCTAGCCAGCGAAAGCGACGCGACGGAGGAGACTTCTCAAATTAAAAGAAAAAGGATTCTGGAAGGACTCGCTCGCCTTATCTCGGACATGCCTCCGGAAAAAGGAAAGCGAAGGACAAGACTTCCAAGGAAAACCAGTAGGACGACGAGCCCAACTTCGCGCGCCTATCCTAGCGGATGCGGCTTCTCCCTCGAAGCGACGGACACCCACGAGGCCTGTCCCGTCTGCTTGGGGATGTTACACGCAAAAACAGCGCTGGATGCACCTGACTTTTGACCATACTGCAGCCAGATGCTGGAGGCAGTGTTACGGCACCGGGTCGACCTCGTCACCAAGGCCATGGGTGCAGTGCCAGCGGACCCAGACACCACCGAGACCCTCACTCCTACGCCGGAGCTCGAGAACATGGCCCTGTACAACAGCCCACGAGTCGAATGGGGTGACAGCCCTGATGTGTTGGCTCCTATGGTGGACTTAACAGTCGAATTCGACACTCAAGGCATGATGAACGAGGACGAGATCTCGATTTCGGCCTCAGGCAAATTTTCCACGGAGGACGCAAACGTTGAAGACGGGGAACAAGGGGAAGACCTCTCCCAGACCCCAGTACCTGTGCTCCCGGAAACTGACTTTTCCATCCCTGCTCTGTTCGACCTGTGTCACAGAGCAGCGGACGCGTTGCACATCCCATGGCCGGAGCCTCCGCCTCACCAACAGGTCACGAGGCTGGCAGGAAACTTTTTTAATTCAAAGCAACAGGCCGCCACAAGGCAAAGGATGCCCGTGTTCCCGGACTTCCTCACAGAACTAACTCGCACCTGGCCTCAGCCCAGAGCCCTCATGCTCTTACCTCTCTTACAGTTCCTCAATGTGGACGGGATGGATGAGGTGGGAATAGCCAACGTGCCTCAAATTGAGGACACACTGACGTCTCACCTGGCTCCAAAGTCATCCGGGACAAAACCGACTCTTCCCAGCAAGGCTTGTCGATTTTCAGCTTCTCTGCTCGAGAAATGCTACAGAGCTTAGGGACTCGCGGCACGCGCCATGAACGTGTCCGCGTTGATGCAGGCTTACCTGGTTGAAAAACTGCAACAGCTCCAGGTAACGACGGACAAGCAAGCTGCCGCTGACTTGCTGGATGAAGCCCGCTGGGCAACAGACTTTGTGCTCCGCATGATGGGAACAGCCGCTGTTGCTGTTCCGCATGGCTGAAATGGTCATCGCAATACGCCATCTGTGGATGACTTTAACGGATGTCCCCGAGGGACAAAAGGTGCCTTTTCTCCACCACTCGATAGAGCCGATGGGATTATTTGGGAAAGCTTTGGATCGAATTCAGACCAAGCCGGACCAAAGGCGCAAACAGGCTGAGGCTCTCCGGGTGGGCATTCCCAGGAGAAGCTTCGCCCCCCTCCCCCCCAGGGAGTCTGCTGGAGGCAGACCTGCGCAGCCTCGACACCGCTCGGCAACGCGTGCCCCACAGTAAAAATGGCCGGCGTACGAGGACGAGCCCCGGCAAAGACAACTGCCGGGCCCAACTCGCACCGAACACGCATGGAGCAAGAACAGGTTCGTCCCCCGCCAGGCGGCCAGACAAAACCGGGCCTCCTCGGCGAACCGGGACGTTAGACAAAAGCGTGCCTGATGAACCAGGTTCACGTCTTGACTTTACACGATCACCCGCCCACGCGGTACGGGAAATGATCCCTTCATGTCCAGACTTTATTTGTAGCACGGTACAAAAAGCTGGTGACTGTTGCATGCATAAATCATGTTTTTCCTGCTGTGAGTGACATAAACTCGTATATGTCGTTGCACATAAGCACGAATAAAGCTCATAAAACAGCCCCTCTCTGTTTTATTGACTCAAAAAAAAACACAACAACAAACACAAATTAACTTCAGCAGAACAAGTCCCTCTGGCCTGCCAGCCATCATAAAAGGAAGGGGCCGCTCCCCCCTCCCTCGCGGATCACGGGGTGTTAGACTAATCAATGAGCCCCGGCAAGGTGCCTCTGCTTCGTCTGCAATGGACAAGCACAGAGGCATCTGCAAGCAGGTCCCACACCCCTCACGGAGACAGGTGAGTGGGGTCACGTGCTTAAGCTCCCGCTCCATTGTGAATGACGGGCGGTCAATACACTAACCAAGCAAACACGTGACATGTCCGCGTCTCAGGGAGGCGCGCCGACAGAATCTCATGACGGGGGGACAACGTCAGAAGCCCTCAGGCAACCACCAGCTTCACACGTTCACAATGGCATTTGTGTTCAAACTACTGTGTGTGTAAACAAATCAGAGCTGAATCAGATTCCTCTTCCTGTTATTCGAAGGGAACTGGGCTCTCTATCACCAAAAAATTTAAAGCTTGTCAACCACGAAGAACCATCTCCACGTTTTCACGTTACAGCTGTTCCCTTATCATTAATGGGCGACACGCAATGTTCAAGCAGTGACCCGGCAGCACGTGACTTTTCTCACTGTGCTAGTTCAGCTCTACTTTTAAACAATATTCCCCCAACGGGTGAAACACAAACCCAGGGCGCTTTGTCTGGCTCCAACGCTTTGTTAAGGTTGAGGACCAGTAAACTAGACCCAACCAGGAAACAAATTGGGGTCAGGAGATCTGCTCGTTTACAAAACTCACAGCTCTTCAGTCCCATGACCCCAAACAAGGAGAAAAAGAACAGACATTTTGCTCCACTTTTGTCTAATAAGGACGACAGGTTGCATCTGCTCTCGATCACTCTCGGTCAGAGTAGCCTGGTAGCACACCGGCAGGAAGGCCTTCTCCCCAACTTGGTTGACCCCCAGGGGATCACAACCTCCAGGACCCTTGGAGGGGAACTGATACATCAACTGCTCTTCTTCAGGGTCAAACTATGTCACCAGAAGAAGCAGTCTCGCCGCTTAGGCTGAGAACTGTTAAAGATTTCAGCTTGTTGGCAGAAAAGAACAAGCTAATGGCGTCAGGCCTGCCGGAGAATGTGGTAAAAACCATCCAAAATGCCCGTGCTGGGTCAACACAGTCTCTCTATGCACAGAAGTGGCATATTTTTTAGGCTTGGTGCACAGAAAGAAACATTATTTCTTACTCATGTGACCTGGCTCAACTTCTGATTTTCCTTCAGGATTTACTGGAAAAAGGTTGTTCTTTCTCAACGCTTAAAGTCTTCCTATCAGCAATTTCAGCCTGTCATGAAGGTTGGGTACACAGGACACCTGGTGCGCATCCAATCATAATAAGATCAACAAGAAAGTGAGTGTGAAAAAGTGTTTGTTGATACGTCGTTGTTGACACGTCGTTTTTAAAACAATCACAGATATCTTGGTTCTGCCAACTGGAGTGTGCGCATTAACGTCCAGTTCTTGAAAAACAGACACCTCAATCCAAATCAAACATCTAAGGATGAAACCACCCAGCTGGGTCCTGATCCCTGGTTGGAATCTCTTAGCCTGGTCTTGGGGTCTCTCTGTAGCCGTTTTCGCATTGCACGGCCCTCAATGGCCCGGCCCGCCCCGCCTTCTAACCCGGGTTCGGCATGTTCGCATTTTCCATTTCCGCCCTGGGTCCGCCCTCGTTTTGGAACCATCTCCACCGTGGTTCTGATCGGGCCGGACTCCCGGGCCGTTTGACGTCATGGACTGCTCACATTTGATTCGTTGTTTGCAGCAGGGGCTGGACTCGTTCTAACAACAACCTTAGCGCTAGCTGAATTTCATTAAAATTTAACTACAGAAACCCCTAAAAAAATTGTTAGCTGAATATATATATTAGTGTTTCTGACTTTAATTTTTGTTAATAACTGATTACAAATCAGCTTATGTTAGAACGTAAATAACACGAAGCGCGCACCCATTTCCGCCTTTCAGCGCGACCGGAATGTCATTAAAATATAACTAATATTGTCTAACTCTTGCGCGCAACCAGGGTTTTAAAATATAACTAATAATCTCTAACTCCTACGCGTAGCTAGAATGTTAAGAGGGGTGATTCCTTTATAGGTAAAGTGGACTCCTAAACAACCAATCCGCTGCCGTGGCTCAGAACGATCGCGCTCGGCTATTAGATTCTACATTTCATCTTGACCCGGGGAAGCGGGTTCGCTTCCCACCTGGTACAAGTAATTTTACTTTTTTCTTTTATTGGAGTAAATAAAAAGGAGTTTGTTTGGTTAACACAACTCCACAACACAACAAACAGAGCGCGCGCTGCGAGGCACAGTAACTATGACAGAAAGTCCAGTTGGTTTTTCTTTGGCCAACGTCCTCCGTCCATTGGTGCGGTCAAGGTCGGATTGGCGGAGATTTTCAGACACCGCACAGGTCAACAAGAAAGGGAGTGTGAAAAGTGTTTGTTGATACATCGTTGTTGATACGTCGTTTTTAAAACAATTTGAGTACAGTAACAGGAACTAGTTCACCCTGAGCCGATGACTTGCAATTTGGATTGAGGTGTCTGTTTTTCAAGAACTGGACGTTAATGCGCACACTCCAGTTGGCAGAACCAAGATATCTGTGACTTATAAGTGAGGACGGTCAATTATGCCAAGACCAAACGTGAGGCTGACGTCAATATCTTTCATTGGACGTTTACTGTGAGCTCGGCCAGGCAAGAAGAGAAATGAAGGCAAGAACGTTTATTTTTATATGACACGTCGTACTATGTTTGTTTAAATTTTTTTTTGACATTTTTAGTCCTTTTTTACGTGTAGCCTGTTTGTGTTTGTGGAGCGCTGCAGCCTTTTTCTTTCTCCCATTTTCCTGTGTGTGTTCGTGGGCAGCTGGCTCCTAGTCTGTTATCTGTGGGCCTTTCTCCTCCCCCCTCACCCCCACCCATGCAGCTTTCTGTGACTGCTGTTTTGGTTTTGATTGCTCAGAGGGAATGTGAGTACCGGTACCTTGGTTTTTGTGTTTGAGAAATTGCTATTTTGGAAGTTAGGTGTAAGTGATCTCACTGGATCTAAAAGGTTTTCCAGTTTGGTATTCATTTGCTCACATGTATTAATAAATACTGTACAAAAGGTTGTCTGTCTAAAGGCATAAAAGAGAGATAGATTAGACCTTCAGTCAGTAGCAAAATTAGGTCTGAATGAATCAGAAAGGCAAAGCATCTGATAAGTTTTTTATTTTTAAAACAGTACTTGTGGTTCTGCTCAAAGCCTTGAAATGCAGCTGCGTTTGCACCTCCTCCAGATACAGCTTGGCAGAACCCCTCCCCCCACACACACACACACACACACACCACCACCACTGTGATTGCAAACTTGAATTGGGTTTGCTACAGAAGTTAATTAATTGTAGATGTCCAGCCATTCATTACTTTTGAAGGTTTACAAAAAAATAATTTAGCGGATCATGAGTTATTTTGCTAAGTGACAAAACACAAACAGTTTCAGCTGTTTTACCCTTCATTATAAAATACTTAGTTTCAGAGCAGAAACTAACAAACACCCCCACCCTCTACCCACAGGGCGCACAAATGCTCTCCCCCAGAAGAAAAACTAGACTTGAACAAAAGTTCTCTCCCAGAAGAAAAACTGGACTTAAACAAAGACCCCCCGCCCCAGATGAAATGAACTTATGCCCAACAACTTATGCCACAAACAATTCCCCAAAGAACAGAAAGAACTTATTCTGAAAATGGGACACTCCCTCCCCAGGAAAGACACTGAACCTTCCCCCCCTCACAAGAAGAAGATGGATAATATGAAGAAGAATGGTTGATCTATTTCATTTTTTAAGTTCAAGACCATTGTTTTCACTTTCCTGGGCATTAGTTAATATCAAAGCAATTTCAAACCAACTGAAAACTTTTTATTTTTGTGCCCATAAAGGGCTATTTTGTTGTGTGTTTGAGAATTATTTCCCACATCTTTGAAAGTGTATTAGTTCTATTTAATTGTTTAACACAACATAGATAGATTGGTTCTTTTTATTTGGTTAAAACAAATTAAATAGCTTATTTCTTTTATTTGTTTAACACAAATAGATTAGTTATTTTTATATATATATATATATATACATATTATATATATATATATATATATATATATATATATATATATATATATATATACAGGTATTCCCCGATTTACGAGCGAGATCCGTCACAAGGAGGCGCTCGTAAACCGGAAATCTCGTAATTTGGAACGGCCGCCATTTCTCTCGTAAACCCGGAAGTCCGCTCGTAAATTTCGCCAGCGCACCTAAAAACACTCTATTTTCATCTAAAAACTACTTTTGAGTGCATAAAAATGATCGGAAACGTGTGTTTATATGCTTAACTTGCTAACTGTAGTGAAAAAACACATGAAAACTCAGTATTTTTTTCGTTTTTTCCAAAAATTCAACCCGGAAGTCCGCTCGTAAATTTCGCCAGCGCACCTAAAAACACTCTATTTTCATCTAAAAACTACTTTTGAGTGCATAAAAATGATCGGAAACGTGTGTTTATATGCTTAACTTGCTAACTGTAGTGAAAAAACACATGAAAACTCAGTATTTTTTTCGTTTTTTCCAAAAATTCAACCCGGAAGTCCGCTCGTAAATTTCGCCAGCGCACCTAAAAACACTCTATTTTCATCTAAAAACTACTTTTGAGTGCATAAAAATGATCGGAAACGTGTGTTTATATGCTTAACTTGCTAACTGTAGTGAAAAAACACATGAAAACTCAGTATTTTTTTCGTTTTTTCCAAAAATTCGCAGCTCGTAAGTCTGGAACCTCGCAGATCAGAGCGCTCGTAATTCGGGGACTACCTGTATATATATATATATATATATATATATATATATATATATATATATATATATATATATATATATATATATATATATATATATATATATATATATATATATATATATATATATATATATATATATATATATATATATATATATATATATATATATATATGTTTCTTCTCAAAAGTTCTATTTCTTTGGAAAAACTTTTTGTTTTTGTGATTATATAGACTAATCCCTGCTAAAAGTATTATTCCTTTTAAAACTTTGACATAAACCATGAAATGAGACCATTCTCACTGCAAAATTCTCCTCAAATCTTTATTTCTCTCAAACATTGAAATAAATCATGAAATATGACAATCAACACTACAGAGTTCACCAAAACTTTATAATCTCTCAAACCATCCAAAAAAAGGTGATCCTGAGTGGTCGGGACGTTACTGTGGAGGCAACAGGACGGTTGGTATGTGTTTTTTTTCCCCTAATTCGAATTCGGCCTCGGGGTTGGTTTCCATACCACTCACATAATTGATAATGATCAGTTTATATGATAAAGAGGATGGGATGATGGAGATGTTCAACATTTATCATCTAAAACTAATTACTCTGATACAATAATTATAATCCAGCTCACTTATATCAAATATTCTCTGTTCCCTTCAAACACTTATATTTGATAGTACAAACATGTTTGTTTGCTTTTCTCCTTGATACAGAAAAGACAGTCTTTTAGCCTTGACACTGGCCCTCATGCACGAACCGTTCGTACGCACAGATTTGTTCTTAAACTGTGCGTACGAGTGATTTAGGATCATTTGTGGCATTCAACAATGTTTTCGTATCCTAAGATTTCTTTCAGATACGAACAAAATTTACGTGTGGTCCAGACCTGTCGTATATTTTACGAGGAGTCGGTCTGCTGTTATCCAGACGGCCTTTTCTCCACTAATAACTTCATATTTCGTTATTTAGAAAATATTTTGAGTTTAAAAACAATTAAATGCAACCACACATATTGGTTTAATTAAAATAAAGCGGCTTCAACACCCCCCCCACGTCCACCGTGCGCCACCAGCGCGTGGCCCCCCCGCGCCACTCATGTCGACCACCGTGTGCCACGCAACGCGCCCCCCCGCGCCACCACGCAACGCCCCGCGCCCCCCCCGCGCCACTCATGTCGACCACCGTGTGCCACGCAACGCGCCCCGCGCAACCACGCCACGCGCCACTGTCGGCACGGCCCCCCCACCCCGTGCCACTGTCGACACACACACACACACACACACACACACAGCGCCGCTGCAGAGACAGGGGAGAAAAAAGCGAAACCAGCTTATTCAGTCGTTTCATGTCATTTTTAATATAAACTGCCTGTTGACTGTGGGCGCTCACTGATGTCATCTGTATTCTGTGTGGGTCTGCGCTCAGATCCGGGGCTGACACTATGATCAAAGGCGAGTCAATTTTAATTCGCCAAACGCGTTTGTGTGTTTTCTGACGCATAAAAGCCGGAATGAATGGACACTTCCTGCTCGCGGTGGCAGGAAACTATATCCTTATATGGTGTTTTGAGGGGTGGGAATTATGTAAATAACCTTCCCGCGAGCACGCGCAGGTGAGTAGAACAGGTGGGATCCATCAACTTTAAGCAGCCCGTTTACACGCTTTTCCTGTGGATAGAAGACTTTGTTGGATCTGACGTGGCATGTTCGTACGAACACTTCGTACGAACAAAAGTAGGAGACATTTAGGATAAAAATACGAACATTTTCGTGCATGAGGGCCAATGTTTGGATTAGATGTTCTTGTTGGATCAGAACCATGACTCGTTTGTTTTATCTGTAAGACGTAAGAGCTTGTCAACTCCACCTCCTTCTTGTTTAAATAGCTTGTCATGTCCAGCACAATTCGGATTTGTGCTAGACAATGTATTTGAGACCAAACTAAGTTTCAAAAGACATTAAAAGCCTTTCCCCTTTGCAAAGTTGTTTTGTCTGTGTTAACACAATTCTCTTGTTTGTCTTGTGTGGTTTTTATTAAGGTAACAGGGGTTTAAAATCCCCATCACAAAGCTTGATACTATACTTGGTGAGTGTATATAATGTAGGACAAAACTCATTCTAAAATACATTCCTAATGTTTTTCTCATTTTATGAACAAATTACTGTAACGTTCCATGCTCCGTTCACAGTTTATCAGTGGTGGGCAACGCTAATCCAAAAATTAGTTCCGCTATTTCTAAAGCACTAATTAATTTATTTAGGTCCGCAATTTCAAAAGCACTAATGTCTTATGAAAATTAGGGGAAGCTAATTCTAATCCGCTAATTAAATTCAACAATTGGTAGCAGCAAGTTATGCAATATTTGCACTACACTGCCAACTAGCGGTGCATGAACTGTTATACAGTAAGTTGTTTGAGTTTCAGAGTATTTAGTTTGGTTCTCTTCAACAGGTTTGACAAGGACAAAATGTACCCATTCCAAAGTCTGTTAGCTAAACTGCAGACATATTTGGCTGTTTTTTCTTCTTTTGTTACTTTTAGTACCACTAGATCGCATGTGTCAAACTCAAGGCCCGTGGGCCAAATCCGGCCTACCATAACCGTTTCTGTGGCTCTCTACACCCTAGAACTTCAAGATAACAGTTGTAAGCATGTTGTTCTCAGGTGATGGGTCCCCATCCCTACACTCCCTGGTCTCTCTGTTAATTGTCTTGCTTATCTCCTCCATTTTGTTGTCCAGGTGTTTGTGATTGTCATGCTGTGTGTTCATGTACCTGTATATAAAGTCAGGGATTTTGTAATTGATAAAGCTCTGTATATGTTGTATAACACAATCATTGTTCCACATTTAATCTATTGTACTGTATTGAGGTTTGGGGAAAAGCGTGCAAAACAATTACAAAGCCTGTTTTTATTTTACAAAAGAGAGCTGTAAGAGTAATCACCAGAAAACATTTCAGTCACCCATCAAACACCTTGTTTCTTCAGCTAAATTTATTGAAATTCCAGGAATTGGTAGAATATAGTATTTTATCAGTTATGTATAGGGCTCATAATAACACATTACCTTTAAATATCCAAAGAAATTTAGACAAAGTTATTACAATCTTAAAGGGACAGATATTCATCAAACCACAATTCAGAACCAGCTTAAAGGGACGGTCTACCTCAATTCAGGGAGTTGGATTGTGGAATGTTCTGGAGAGTGATGTTAAAAATGCAAAATCAATTCATTCATTCATTCATTCAACCTTTATTTATACAGGCTAGCCTCGTTGAGTCACGGGGACTCATTTACAAGAGGGACCTGTCTCACTCACACCAAACAACCATCCACTCTCACACTCACACCTAGGGTCAATTTAGAGTCACCAATCAGCCTAACAAGCATGTTTTTTGGTCTGTGGGAGGAAACCGGAGTACCCGGAGGAAACCCACGCATGCACGGGGAGAACATGCAAACTCCACCCAGAAAGGCCCCGGACCGGGATTTGAACCGGCAACCTTCTCGCTGAGAGGCAGCAGCTCTACCAGTTGTGCCAACGTGCTGCCCAATGTATACATTTAAGAAAAAGGTCTTAAAGGACTTGCTCAAAAACTATATATGATGAAGCTTAGTGTGTTTGTGTATTACAGTTAGAAAAATTAAGTAGAGTTATTCATTTTGTGATGTAGTTTGAAGGTTATCATTGGTTGAACAAACTGTGAAATAAATAAGGGGCAGATATAATAAGATTTCATCTTCTTTCTGCTCCTTTCATTTTATCCTACTTGTATTCTTGTATCTGATGAAACTGTTTTGTATTGTTCTTTTAAAATGAATGAATAAACATCAAATCAAATCAACGGCCCAGTCAGAGTCCAGAACCTGAACCTGAAACCTTCAGAGAGCTGAGCAGAAACCTCAAAGAACTGAAGCAACAATGGAAAGTGGGTCAGAACTCCTCCAGAACCAGGAGAGAGACTGATGAAGTCCTGCAGACTGATGAAGTCAGAGAACCACAGAGGATTCTGCTGCTGAAGGAGGTTCTGTTGGGTCAGAGGCACAAGCTGAGGTTAAATTTTAATGATTTTAGAACTTGTTAAAGATCAGCCATCCAGCTAACTGTCTATCCATCCATCCATTCAGCTAAAAGTCTATTCATCCTTGTATCTGATGAAACTGTTTTGTATTGTTCTTTTAAAATGAATGAATGAACATCAAATCAAAAATAAGTCTGTATCTCTGTGTTTATCATTGTCCTGGCATTGTCTCCTCCTGTTGCCTCTGTCTCCTGAGTTCCTTGTGATTCCCTGAGTATGTAAGTTTGCTGCCCTGCGGACGCCATTTTGAAGAGTCCTAATGGTGAACTACTTTTTTTAAATCCAGCAGATTTGACCATTTCGTGAAACTCTCAAGCTCAGAAAAACTTGTGCTATAACGTCAGCTATGAAATATATTTTTTCTCAGCAAAGAAATAATTGTTTTACCGTGTTTTGTTGTAAAATCCTGGCTTCTTTGGCCGTCGCGGACGCCATTTTGAAGAGTGCTAATGTGGCGAAATTCTATTTTTAAATCCAGACGCGTCGCGTAGGCCCTGAGAAACATCCATAAGTTCACCCTCCATGTTAAAAAGTCTTCGTCTGACTCTTCGAAAACAAGCAATAAGGCTCCAGAGTAACACACTGGCTGCTAACTGCTAGAGAGAGAGCACACACCAAGAGACTGAGGGGGACGCTTTTTTGTGACGGACCACATCCGGCGCTGCTCGTAAATACGTTATTTCGTTTTTACTGATAGATAAATAGTTATTAGCGGTACTGCATTTTAAATAAAAATAGCATAAATCCGCTTATGAATTATAAAACTTAGTCAATCCGCTGTAAAGCTAACAGATTATTTAGCTACGCTAAAAGCGGATTAGCGCAATAGCACTACCTAGCGGTCGGAGGCCCACCACTGCAGTTTATGATGTAGAATCTGATACAATCACCTAAAAATGCCATTCACTGATACCATATGGATTGGATTGGATTTGGTTATGCGCTCTATAATAAAAAAAGTTTACAATCAAAGTTAAATGCAGGTTATTATTCATAGCTGTTAAATCAAAAATATCTGAGAGCATAACGTGTTGGTTTCTTTTTAAAAGGAACCACAATTACTTTTAACATTAGACTTTAAAGGTGCAGTCTGCAGTTTCTGTAATGCAGTCTAAGTTTTCTAAAAATTTATTTTAACATATTTCTTCACTCTGTCACTATCTCCTGACAGACTGATGTTAGACAAAGTAATCTTTGAAAAAACTATAGTCCCCTTGCTTCTCCAGGTGTTACTAAAAGCATTTCTAAAAAGCCACAGTGACCCGCCGTTAACCAGCCAATAAAAACAGAGTTTTTAACCAGCCAATAAAAACAGAGCTTGAATTTGAATTTCAGCAGAGCAAGGGGGAGCAGAGCCATATATGGCTCTGAGGGGGAGGGATCAGAATGCTTTCCCTGTTGAAAATTTTTCTAAGTGCTGCGTTCTACAGAAACTGCAGACTGCACCTTTAATTGATAAACTTTTATTTTAACTGTAAAATAATGACTAAAAATACTGTAGGGTGTTTAGTTTAGTAAATTTTTAAATATATTTTAACATGGACAGAGCCATTTTATTTACACGCAAAGCGTACTGTGTAAATGACGCACGTAGGTTATCAGCTTTATCCACCCTGAAACTTACGGTAATCTTGGACAATATCTGATGATCAGTTCTTTTAAATGAACCCAGAGCGCGCTGACAGAGAGGAGAATGTAGA
>JBBPBX010055532.1:0-23076 GCA_038048925.1 Garcialebias charrua
ATCAGCTCCTAAGAAATGACACTTTACAGCTGTAAATCTGCAAAATCAGAACTTCTTCAGACTCCAACACCCTCCTCATCCACCCTTGATGTCTAGGTGTTGTAGGTCTGGATGCAGAGGACATCTGTCTAGTTTCTCTTCAAGGTTTGTTCTCCACCACCTGGGTCCACTCTTCAGGTGAAGATATTTCTGTGAATTGATGATGAAACACAGACACACACAGTATATATTATATGCAGTATACTGTATATTAAGACAATGGGTCAAACTAATGTCATGTACAGTATTTCCATCATTTTAATGATACACCACTATAACACCAAGTGATGTCCAAATTAAATAGAAAAATAAATATGAAATATTGTAAACATGTTGACTGGATTAAATAACAAAGCTGACAAATTGAAGCAAAATAATCAACAGCTGCAGGAGCCTGTGCAAATTGTTTTGTACACAAACTAATAACTAATAATGTTGAATAATTATTAGAAACATTAACTAATATATTACCATTTCAGTGCTGTGGAGACGATGTACATGTTGTAGAATTACTTCTGCCTCGTCCACATGCAGCTCATGTAACTCCACACAGCAGCTCACCTCATGAAGTGAAGGTCTCCAAAAACCAGCAGGAGCTGAAAAACATTATAACCTGCTGTTTACTGGAAATAACTTTGGCTTCTCTGAAGACAATCCGCTAAAAAATTAACTTTTAAATGGCTAAATTGGACGGATCGAGTTTGTAGCTCCTCCATTGTTTTCAATTCTTGTTATGACGTCATCATCCTGCGACGGGGAAATCCCTATTTATCGTGTAAAAAAAATGGCGCTAATTTTAAACTGTTTTTGAGAGGAATTCTAATTAATTTAACATTGTTTTAGCAAAAACGATCAGAGGTCAATCTTAATATATATATATATTAGGGGTGTAACGGTACGCTAAAATCACATTTCGGTTCGGTTCAATTACAAGGAGGGCTCGGTTCGGTTTATTTTCGGTTTATTTTCGGTACAAAAAAAAAAGACAAAATAAAGACTTACAAAATGTTTATTTTGAAAATATGCCAAAAATATGTTTGTATTGTATTGTAGTAATAAATAAAAGTGACCCATTTGGATGATATTTTAAATAAACAGCACTCTACAATAAATAAATTATATTAAAAATAATAAAAATCTTAATGAATACAATAACAGTCAGAACCAGAACAATAAGCAGCAACAGACTGTTTACAATCTTAACTAATAAAGTTTTTGTCCAGTAGCACCAGTGTGGCTGTATTTGTCCTCATTACTCACAACCTCTTCTTGGTGGGACTGGTCCTGGAACAGTTCCAGAGTTCAATTCAGTCATCACACACTTCTTAGCTGCAGCAGGTGATCTCTGGTGGATTTCCCTGAAGTGGAAGGAGAGCAGCTACCTCTGTAACTGGAAATACTGGAAATAAAACACAGAGGTAAAAAAATAAGTTAATAAGATTATAATTTTAAATAATAATAAATTATAAATAATAATTATAATAAAATAACAATACCTCTTGAACGGTTGAATATCTCACTCATCATCAGGGCAGGGTTTAAATCAGCTCCAGGACTTGTTGACCATCAGTTTTAGTTTTTTCATAAAGAGCTGAACTTTTTGACTTAAGTGTTGACGTGATGGATGTCTCATAGCAAGGATCAACTGTGCATTAAAAACTTTCAGACTTAGATTCAGAGCTTTAAAAACTCATACAGTTTGTGTTATTGATCTGGACCCATCTAAATTACCTGATGAAGTTGTTTAAATGCAGCTGTGTTGTTAGCGCACTTTGTAGAAGTTGTTTAAATGCAGCTGTGTGGTTAGCGTACTTTGTAACAGCTCGTTCACGTTCTGATGACGTAGTTTCCAGCGCGTTCACGTTAGACGTGTTGCTGCTGCAGATCCAGTCTTCATGAAAAAACGTCCACACACACAGCTTTGTGCGCTCGTCTTTTAACAAGAAAACCATAACGTTAACAAACAGGAAACCGCAGCGAGAAGCTAACGGCTAATGCTGCGCGTGCTGCGAGATAATAGCTCCGTGCTGAAACGCGCCCAGGAAATTTTGTTCCGCGGCGCACATATTAACATTCAATGAGTGAAAAAATAACCGTTTCGGTACAGCACGTTCGGTTCGGTCCACCTCCGTACCTTTTCGGTTCGGTACACCAACTACAACCGTTACATGCCTAATATATATATATGTTGTGCCATTTTATGGAAAGTTAAAAGATGATGTCAGTGGAGCTTTAATGTTCACGGGGGTTCATAGGGCAATAGCAGCTCTGCAAGATAAGATGGTGCGAGACCATTGAGACATTTAAAAACCACTAAAAGAATCTTAAAATCAATCCTGAGGCGCACAGGGAGCCAATGCAATGATTTTAAAACAGGTGTAATATGAGCCTGCCTTCTGGTCTTGGTTAGCACACGAGCAGCAGAGTCATTTATCATCACATATGTTATCCACAGTAATAATAATAATAATGAATTCAATTTATAACGCACTTTTCATTAGTGAAAATCTCAAAGTGCTACACACATTGAATGCTACACACATTCATACACCGGTAGCGGCAGACTACCATGCAAGGTGCTTTCCAGTCCTACCAGGAGCAACTCAGGTTTAACTGTCTTGCCCATGGACACAACGACACATGCTGTGGGGAACCGGGATTCGAACCGCCAACCTTCCGATTGGGGGACGACTGCCATTACCACTACGCCATGGCCGCCCCCATGAGGAGTGTAATATTTTACATGTGTAACATTTTACAGTGTAATATTTTACATGATTTCATTATAATGATTGAGAACAACAATCAAAATTATTCATGTTCACACTTGTTAATCAAATAAAACAAACTTAATTAATGGTTTGTTTTTCTTTCTTAGAAACAGAAGAAGAATAAGGTCAACATTTGTCAGACTGTAGCTGACTCTGTGTCCCTGACGAGAAATGTGTAGAAAAACAGACATTATTGAAGTCAGAGGTAATTTTAAAGCATACGATTCATGGTGAGTCTGAAAGATGAATAAGGGTCATAAAAACAAAAAAAAAAGGGTCATAATTAGAGCAGTGCAGCTTCATGCTACAAAAGTCAGCCGTAGTAAGACAGAGTACATGTGTGTGAATGAGAGGGAGGAGGTGGAACAGTGAGGCTACAAGGATCAGAGGTCACAAAGGTGCAGGACTTCAAGTACTGGAGTCTTTCACGAACCATCAGGAATGAAGAGGTTGAACCCAAGTGCAGGAGGACCGGGTGCTGGCGAGGAAGGGCTGGCCTCACATGCAGGAGGATCGGATGGCTCAGAGGGACAGAAATGGGAATTAGAAAAGTCTGCATTACCATAACACAGAAATAGTGACTGGGACAGTGAGAACTTACCTACACCCCGGAGGAGGATCCCGCTGCAGACAGAGCAGGTGCATGGACAAGGACAGGCTGAACAGAACCACAGATCGTGACACCATGGAAGGACAATGCTTGAATCAAGACGAGTGTGCAGCTCTCAGACTAAATACTGGGTGCTAATGAGTAATCAAGAAACATCTGCAGACAATTACTGGTAGATGAGAACCAGGTGAGACCGTCACCGAGTCCACTGTCCAGGATAATGGGGAGTGTGGTAAATAGGTGAAAAAGAGAGTCCCGGCAGGATGGAGTGAATGACTCTACACCAGTAGGTGGCGGTAATGCACCTTTCAGTTGTTTGCCAACCGCCAAAAAAGAATCCACTTAGAAGAAGTAGAAGAAGATGGAGTGAATGGGTTTTGAAAAAAACAGCAGCTTGTGGTCGGATTAGCGCGGAATTCAAAAAGTTACTTTCGGACGGTTTTACAGGTTTCTGATCATTTTTTGGACATTGGACCGAAGCGGACTTATTGGCATAAACTGGTATGTGAATGGTTTGGATGGAATTGCAGGCGGGGGATGAGGAAGGCATGGAGTTTGTGGAGTGGACACAGGCAGGAAGTGGAAAAGAACGCGGTAGAGGTAAAAAAGACGGGTTAGGCATATCTGTAAATCAGAGTGGTAAAAGAGATTTGGAAGGGGGCAGTTCTGATGACGATAGAGCGGTTAGGAGAAAAATTGTGAGAGAGGACATTAAAATAATATTAAAACTAAAGAATGATGAAGACCAGGGTAGGCTTGCCCTAAGTCCTATTATTGTTTCCAGAGAGATAAAAAAGAAGATAGGAGATGTTGAAACTGTGAACGTGTTAAGAGATGGAAACCTTTTAGTGATATGTAAAAATGAAGAGCAGAAAAACAAGGCTCTGCTTATTGACAACATCTGCAAGACACGGGTGACGGAAAAGAAAATTCTAGGAGAGAATAAAACAGTGAGAGGTGTGATTTATGGAATCCCACTTGAAGAAGATCTGGATAAATTACTAGCTAAGGCTAGCTGAGGCTAGCCTGTATAAATAAAGGTTGAATGATTTGAATGAATGAATGAATGAATGAATACATTGAAGAGGAGCATTGTTGGTACAAAGGTAAACAATTTAAAAAGACTGTTGAGAATGGTCAATGGAGAACGGATGGAGAGTTTGTCGATTCTGTTAGAGTTTGAAGAAGAAGTGCTGCCAAACGTCAAAATAGGTTACAATACTTGAGTTTCCCAGTCAGGCTCTACATCCCACCACCACTCCGTTGTTATAAATGTCAGAGATATGGTCACATAGCGTCAGTATGCAAAGGAAAACAAAGATGTCCAAAATGTGGAGAGGACCACAGGATAAAGGATTGCATGGATGACGTACAGGAAAAATGTTGTAATTGTGGGGGACAACATAGTCACATATGGAGGGTGTGACGTAAGGAAGAAGGCAAAAGAAATTCAACAAATTAAAATGACTAACAACATAAGCTATGCAGATGCAGTGAAAAGTGTAAATGCACAAAAACAAAGAGTGATCATACCTACAGTGAATCACTTAACACAGCAGACCAATCGACTACCACAGCGAACCGTTCGATTACCACAGCAACCCAAAGAAAACGTAGAAGTTAACATTACCACATCAGTTGAAAATGTAATACTCTTTATGGCGTATGTCATCAACTGCACTGATCAGGCCAAAAATAAAACAGAGAAAATTAAAATAATTGTGAGAGGTGCTGAAAGGTTTTTGGGATTCAAAGAAGGATCATGGGAAGATATTAACAAAAGGTTGGAAACGGACGGGAAAATAGGAACGCCATGTGATAAAAGTGCATGAAAATTTTACAAAGGAATGCAAGAAGTCTAATAGCTAACGGACAAGAATTCAAAGGATATATAAATGAACTAGTAGAAAAAGTAGATATCATATGTGTACAGGAAACATGGCTAAAACCAACATTGGATTTTGTTATTAAAGGATATAGCAGTATAAGGAGAGATCGAAAGGATGGAAGTGGCGGAGGGTGTGGAATATTTATTAAGGAAGGGATACATTATCAAGTTTTAGGGAAGGGTACGGATCTAGAATTTATAGTGATAGACGTATGGGGAAAAGAGGGTAAATATAGACTGATAACTTTTTATAATCCGCGTAAAGCCTTATCATTGGAAACAATGGAGGAGATGGTGGACTATTTGGAAGGGAAAGTTGTATGGTGCGGTGATTTCAATGCATATAGCACAGTATGGGAAGAAAGTAATGATAATAATGGGCGAGTTATTGAAGAAATTATGGACTTAAAAAATTTAGTCTGTCTAAATGATGGGAGGGGACAAGATTTAATGTAAGAACTGGAAAGGAATCTGTGTTGGACCTAGTTTTAATTGCAAATTCATTGGCAGGTGTTTGTGAGTGGGATGTGGATAACAAGACTACTATCGGTCGTGATCATTATCCAGTTACATTCAGAGTGGGTTTACCAATAAACAATAATATAAAAATAAACGACAAATGGAATCTGAATAAAGCAGACTGGACTGCATTCAAACAACTGAGTTTTAAATGCCTGGAAAACATAGATATGAAGAAGGATGTAAATGTTATCAACAATGATATTTGTAAAATAATATTAGAGACAGCGGAACAAACAATAGTAAAAGGGAGACGGCAAGATAATAAGAAAATGGTACCATGGTGGACAAGGGAATGTAGTGTAGCTATTAAATTGAGAAATAAGGCATTTAAAATGCTTTAAAAAAATCCAATTTATCAAAATGTTATTGAATATAAAAGAAAACAAGCCATGGTAAGAAAGGTTGTTAGGAATGACAAAAGGCAATATTGGAGGAGCTTCTGTAACACTGTAGGGAGAGAAACAAAACTTGACACCATTTGGAAAGTAATTAAAAGAATGAATGGCATAAAAAGAGAATATGGATATCCAGTTTTGAGTATAGACAATACCACTTTCACAAAAGATGAAGACAAGGCTGAAAAATTTGCAAACACATTTAGTAGGATTCATAGTTCTAGAAACATTAGTGAAGAGGGAAAGAAAGGCAGGGAATTAACTAGCTTGAATATAACAATATCCAAGACAATATTGAAGTAACAAATGATCTGTTCAATGTACCTTTTACTAAGAAAGAATTAACTCAAGCAATCAGAAAAACCAAAAATACAGCTCCTGGTCAAGATCAGATTTTGTATACAATGCTAGAACAACTCAACGAATCATCCAAAGATATAATATTAGAATTTTATAATAAAGTCTGGGAAGAGGGGGAGCTACCACAAAGCTGGACGGAATCAATAATCATACCAATAGCCAAACCAGGAAAAGATAACACAAAACCTGAAAACTATAGACCAATAGCACATCAAATGTTTGTAAACTTATGGAAAAAATGATTAAAAATAGAATAATGTATTATTTCCATAGTAAAGACTTGTTGTCCAGATATCAAAGTGGTTTTCGAAAAGGACGGAATACGAATGATCTGACTTTAACATGAAATCGTGAGAGCAAAAGTAAACAAAGAAAGTGTGGTGGCTGTGTTTTTTGATATTGAGAAAGCTTATGATATGTTATGGGTGGAGGGGCTATTGTTTAAATTGAATCTGATAGGTATTACGGGTAACCTATTTAATTGGATAAAGAATTTTTTAACTAATAGAACAATACAGGTGAAAATAGGGGGACAATTGTCTAGAAAATATGAAATAGACAATGGTACACCGCAAGGGAGTGTCATCAGTCCAATTTTATTCTCAATAATGATAAACGATATATTTGACAACATTGGTAATGGGATGGGTTGTTCGTTATTTGCAGATGATGGGGCTATATGGAAGAGAGGTCGAAATGTGCATTTTACAGTTAAGAAAATGCAAAGTGTGATAAATGACATAGAGAAGTGGGCAGTCAAATGGGGATTTAAATTCTCTGTTAAGAAAACGAAAGTGATGGTATTTACTCATAAAAAATTTAGACCTGACATAAGTCTTAAGTTATACAATCAGGAATTAGAACAAGTAAAAATTATTAAGTTTTTAGGTTTGTGGTTTGACGAAAAAGTTCAATGGAATGTCCATGTACAGAAAGTAATAGACAAATGTAAAAAAGTGTTAAATATTATGAGATGTTTAGCTGGAAATGACTGGGGGGCGGACAGAGAAGCATTGAAGAAATATATAGTGGACTACTTAGATCAAACATAGATTATGGATGTTTAGTTTATGGCTCAGCAGCAAAAATACATTTACGGAAATTAGACACCATTCAACATCAGGCACTGAGAATTTGCACGGGAGCTTTTAAAACCACCCCAATATTAGCTTTAGAAGTAGAGATGGGAGAACCACCTTTAGACCTGCGAAGAACCCAAATGATGCTGAATTACTGGTTGAACCTACAAAGCAATAGCCCAGACCATCCAACCCTCGATGTTTTAAGTGACTGCTGGGAAAAGAAAAAACGAAAGACTAGGAGTTTTGGGTGGGTTATTAAAGAAAAAACAGAAGAATATCAAATACATAATCTGACAATAAGTTCTACTCAGCCACAGTCGGTAATACCACCGTGGATTTTGCCAGAAGCTGCTGTTGATTTGACTTTATTGGAGAGGAATAGAGATAGATCGTATATAGTCAATTCATTTACAGTACTGTACAAGATTAGGAATAGAGATAGATCGTATATAGTCAATTTAATGTACAAGATTATATAAACTATTATTATAACTACGTTCAGATATATACAGATGCGTCAAAATCTACAGAGACAATAGGAGTCGCATTCGTTGTGCCGGAATTTCATTTGAAAATAGGTAAAAGAATCACTGATAATCTCTCAGTTTATACAGGAGAAATGATTGCAATCTTATTGGCAATACAATGGGTGGAAGAAGTGAAGCCATTAAGGACAGTTGTATGTTCCGATTATAGTTCAGTTTTATTGAGTTTAAAGAACAGTTGTTCCTGTCAGCAGGTAGCGTCATTCAGCAGAATCCGACCATGCAATTATCCAGATAAGCCGTCATCACAGAGGAATAAAATGACCAAGAGTCAGTGTTCTGGTTTGTTCACCACAAGGGGAATAACTATTTATTGAGTTGCCACGTCACCTTTTATACATCCTCATGTGTTCTTAATTACGTTACAGGAAGTGCGTGTCCTTTCAAAATAAAATATGTTTGACAAATGAAAGCATAATTATTCCATTCAACACCCCTACTTGCGTTCATTTTGTCAAAATCAAATAGTCAAAAACAAACAATATCAAACAAAACATTATTTACATTATTTACATTCCGAAAATGTATTTTTCGAACTTCATTAACTTTGCTTTTGTTGCAGGCTTTGTAAAAACATCCGCCACCATTAAATCTGTTGGACAATATTCCAAATTCAGTTTTCCTGCATTGACACTTGATCTCACAAAATGATATTTTATGTCAATGTGTTTACATCTGTTTCTGCTTACAGGATTCTTTGTTAGAGCTATAGTCCCTTGATTATCTTCAAATATTTTGGGTGGTTTCATTTGATGTTTGTACATGCTCTGCAACAATTGTGACAAATACAGACATTCTTGTGCAGATGCTGATAAAGCTATATACTCTGCTTCACAGGTAGATAATGCAACAGTTGGTTGTTTCTTTGTTTTCCATGATATTAAAGTACCCTTTTCATTTAAACTGGTGCAGTAACCCGTAACACTTTTTCTGTCAGCAATGTCTGCAGCCCAATCTGCATCACTATGGGCGGTCACATGTAAATCATTTTCACATTTTCTGTAGTACAATGCCTTGTCCTTTGTTTGTTTCAAATATCTTAGTACATGTTTTACCATAGTCCAGTGTTCCATAGTTGGTTCATTTAGATGTTGTGATAATTTGCTTAAGATAAAACTTAAATCAGGTCGAGTACATGAAGTTAAATAGATAAGGCTACCAACTGCCTGTCTGTACTCTTTTACATTCTCCATTTTCTCAGCATCTTCATTGCAGCTCAGTTTTTGTTCACAAGGAGTTGATCTTGGTTTGCAGTCTTGCATTTGAAATCTTTCGAGTATTTTATCTACATATCCTTCTTGTGACATTTTTACATAATTTTCTGTATGCTCAAAATGGATGCCAAGAAAATGTTTGAGTTTGCCCATATCTTTCATTTTGAATCTTGCTGTCAGGATTTCCTTCACAGTTTTCAGAATATTTTCATCACTGGCAGCAATAATAATATCATCAACCCAAATTATTATTATTACTTTGTTCTTTTCTGTTTCCCTGGTATAAACACAATGGTCTGTAGGGTTTTGTATGAAAGCATTTTCAGTTAAATAGTCATGTAATGTCCTGTTCCAGTTTCTGCCTGACTGTTTTAAGCCATAGAGTGATTTTTCTAGTTTATAAACCAGTTTCTCATTTGATTTTCCTTTTATTTCATATCCTTCAGGTTGCTCTACATAGACTTCAAAATCTATTGGTGCATGCAGGTATGCAGTTTTTACGTCCATTTGATGTAATATAAGATTTTCATGGATGGCACATTGCATCAGAACTCTAATACTTGTCATATTGGCTGTTGGAGAAAAGGTTTCTTCATAGTCTATGCCGTAATTTTGATTATAACCTTTGGCAACATATCATGCTTTGTACTTTTCTTGACCATCACCATTATTTTTCTTTACATATACCCATCGACCCCCTACTGCTTTCTTATCTTCTGGCAAAGTCGTTAGGGTAAAAGTGTTATTTTCTTTTAGTGAGTTTATTTCCTCATCCATAGCAGCTGTCCATTCTTTTGAGTTTGGTGACATCATAGCTTCATTGAACGTTTTAGGTATGTCATATATTAATCTGTAACAGTAGTCTATGTTGGTTAATACGTGGTTTTCTTCTTTTGCACTTGTCACATATTCATTAAGATATTCTGGTCTTTTTCTTATTCTAGAAGGATACCGTTTGTCTTCTGATTCGCCACTAGGTGGTGCCAGATCGTTCACTTCTAGTTGACCTGAGCTTGGTTCCATTGATCCTGAATCTAAATGCTCTTTTATCATTGCATTTTCTCTCAGTTGGATGTCATCATTATCATCGTCATCATAAGACACATTCTGTGTTTGACCTTTATCATTATTTTTAGTCAAGAATTTAACGAATTGGCATTTTTGCACTTTTGCGTTTTCTGGAAAATAAATCCAATATGCAGGACCGTTTTTATCATACCCTATAAAAATACCTTTTGTGCATTTTGCATCAAGTTTCCCTTGTTTCTGTTTGTATGCATAACATTGTGTTCCAAATCTTTGCATTCTAGATAAGTTTGGTTTCTTTCCTGTTAGTAAAATGTAAGGTGTTTGACCTGTCCTGTTGTTGAAACATCTATTTCTTATAATAGCTGCAGTTTGGATTGCATATGTCCACAGACTTTTTGGTAATTCGCTCTCAATTAGCATACACCTTCCCATATCAAATAGGGTTCTCCAGCTACGTTCAGCTGTGCCATTTTGGTGTGGAGAATATGGGGCTGATGTTTCATGTTTTGTCCCATTTTTACTTAACAGTTCTTTGTAAACTTTTGATATGAATTCTGTACCATTATCAGATCTCATACATTTTATGTTACCGTATGGTGCTGTATCAGCCAAGAAAATTTCTGTTGCATGAACAGTATCGCTCTTATTTTTAAGAAAATAAACAAACATTGCACCGGAAAAATCATCAGTGAATATTAAAGCGTATCTATGCCCATCACGTGATACTGGATCTATGGGTCCAGCTAAATCTGTGTGTACAAGTTTAAGAGATTCATTAGCTTTCTTATCAGGGTTTCTATTTCTGGTTTGAAAAAATTTACCTTGTATACACACTTCACAATTTTGATTTCCTGTTTTACCTTTGATTTTCATCCCATCAACTACATCTTGCAATTTTAAAATGTCACTATGATTGCAGTGTCCCAATATCTCGTGCCATGTTTGTAAATCAAAAGTTTTATTGCACTCATCATACTCACATTCAGTTTCGAGGTAGTACAGTCTGTCATGCTCGTAGATGTTGAACTCCGTACTATCTCTGTGTTGTAGAATATTTCTTCCTTCCTTGAAGATGATGGTGGCTCCATTTGTTGTTGCAGACAGTCCTCACAGAAAAGATGTTCTGTGGAAATGTAGGGATGTACAATGCTCCTTTCAGTATTACTCTGTGTTGTTGTCCCCTGCTGTCCATCAAAAGTACTTCTGTGTCTCCTCTGCCTTCAGCCACTCCGTTACACCTGGTACCATCAGCCAACTCGATACAATGTGTTGTCGACTGGAAACGTTCAAACTTTTTAAATGCTGTCTTTTCTTTCAAGATGTGTGAAGTCGCTCCTGTGTCCACCATAAGACCTGTGATTTTGAGGTTCAGTTGATGATTAGGTCTCACGTCGTCATCTCTCGTCCGGAATGCATAAGTGTTGTCGCTCTCTGTGTTCCTGTCCTCCTCCACTGCTGTGCGTGCGTCGTCACTCCGTCGCTTCCTTCTGCAGTTTGAATCACTATGTGTGCTGCTCCTGCAGTGACTGCACCACTGTCTGTAGCGACAGACATTGGCTTTGTGTCCATTCATGCCACACTTGAAACATGTTATATTTTCCTTGTAGTCTCCAGCAGCTGTTGATAATTGTGAGCTTTGTGGCGTTCTCACCTTCATGACATCATCTGCTTCTATCATGCGCATTCTTTCAGTGTCTTCATAACTCCTGAGTTTTATTTTGAATTCAGCAAACTGTATATCTGATTCACTTTGAGTTATATGGACGGAAAAAGGTTTAAATGTCTCTGGCAGTCCTTTCAATACCATCGCCACGAGTAAACCATCACCAAGAATTTCCCCGGCATTTCTCAGGGCTGTGAAGAAGAAAGCACCATTATATACGTATTATGATTAAACTTATATTCATTCACAACTGTGTTTCATGTAATCAAAGGTTCACAACTGTGTTTCATGTAATCAAAGGTTCACAACTGTGTTTCATGTAATCAAAGGTTTTAATACAATCATGTTTAGATGCTTAAATGCACTGTGCAAACTTTAATCTTACCGGTGTGCAGTTTGAGCAGACCTGCAGCTCGAAGCAACTCTGAGGCCGACATCTGCCCTTCCCCCCCACAGGGAGGAAGGGCAAAGCAGACACAGGATTTGGCTGAAAGAACAGGTACATCTTTAGTATAAACACACACTTAGTTCATGACACAGAATGTGCCACTTCATGACACAAAAGGTGCAACAGGTGAAACATAAAGGTCGAAGGAAACTAGTTTGAATCTAAACTCTTCTAAAACTTATGCTCAAACAAAGAGGCACACACAATCAGGTCATCCCAGAAGAGACCTTGGGCACACTATAAATCTCAGTTGCCTTAGCAACTACTGATAGCAGCTCCTCGGACCAATAAGGAGCTCAAAACATTTTATGATATCGCGCACCAGAGCAGCAAACTGACATTCCTTGGGGGACTTTTCGAGCGAGAAGGTCTGTTCAACGAATCATCCGATCGTATGCATATTGATCAATTGATTGTCTGCTTATTCTGTTAACCTGTATCTTTTTCAATAAATCTGATTTGCTTCAAGAGACGCCTGGCTCATTTGAACACCCAAACTGAAATCCCTTCAGTTCTGGTGACCAGCCGACGTGATCTGACCCAGGTGACCTGTGAATAGCCGAGCAGAACTCCGTGGACTGAGTGCAGTGGGCCCAAAAAGCAAAAAGGTAAGTTGACACCCTGAAATACTCAAAACAACAATTTGGCCAATAACAACAACAATTCAGTTCTGGGGGTTGGGTTAACGCAAATTAATGTAAATGACCAGCAATTGTTAACACCCCCAGGTAATGCTTCTGGAATGGGGACATTCTTCTAAAACTTTGAAGCCTGTTTTCTCCCTAATCTTATTTGCAGATTGCCAACATTGAAATGGCTGTATCTTCTTCATTTTTTTTTTTGAGCGACATGTGTTTGGCATCATCGGATAGCTTAGAACCCACACTTTCAGATTCTGTAAATAACTCAAAATGACCCAGGGGAGACTTGTTCCTGGTTTTGCCACGGCCAGTCACATATGTTACGCGTCACCGCTGACCGGTGTTTTGCCTAAACTGGATTGGCTGTGAAATGGATGCAGGAGCGTGCACGGAAGGACTTTAACAAGATTAACACTTAAAAACAATTATTTAATTGTTGACATTATAGTAAAAGTGTTTCTGAGCTGAACTTTTCCTTAATAAATGCACGTAATGGTCAAATCAGCTAGATTTAAAAATTAGTTTCGCTACGTGCAACCGTACGGGTGGGGACTCATTTCTAAGATTTTGCAAAATAAACACCTAAAAAATACATTTGTTTGTTGACATTAAAGCAAAAGTGTTTCTGAGCTGAACTTTACCTTAATAAATGAACGTAATTGTCAAATCAGCTGGATTTAAATAGTTTCGCTTTGACAGCTCTTTAAACGTAAAATAAATACGAAATAAATTATAAATAAATCAAATTTTAGCTCAAACATCTCCTAAAGATAACTCCTTGTAAATGTCCATCCAGTGATTGCTTTCTGTAAGTTTAATCAAAATCTGTCTTGTGGTTCATGAGCTATTTTGCTAACAGTGAAGCTGAGGTAACAGTAGTTCAGAGCTCCAGAGAGCAGGAGGCCGTGCTGTGACAGAATGAGTCCGAGCAGAGAAGGCTTCTGTTGGACACATGAGCTGGGAACGGTCGGTGGACCCTAGCGGCCGAAAGTGGTACTGTGCCCCTAGCGGCCGAAAGTGGTACTGCTCCATTTTTTTTGTCAGAATGAATGGAAACGGTCATATCTCAGCCAAAAATTGGTCTAAAAATATGGGAAAATATCCCTAAATATGTTCCTTTGCCTCATAAGTCGCAAGATATGAAAATTAGTTTTAAAAAAAACTGTGACTCATAGGCCGGAAAATATGGTAAATGCACGTAATGGTCAAATCAGCTGAATTTAACAAAAATAGTTTCGCTACGTCGGTGCTGCAAAGCGTGCACGTGCAACGAGCGGATACGCTTCATTTCTTTAAAATTTAACAAGATAAACACCTAAAAATATATATTTGTTTGCTAACATTATAGTAAAAGTGTGTCTAAACCAGCCACTAGGGAGCACAAGCCAGTGTATCTCTTGTGCCGGTCCCAAACCCGGGTAAATGATGAGGGTTGTGTCAGGAATGGCATCCGATGTAATACACTTGCCAAAACCATAATGCGAGTTCATCAAAGTGAATCCATACCGGATCGGTCGAGGCCCGGGTTTAAAACGACTGCCACCGGTGCTGTTGACAAACAGGGTGCCGGCGGAAATTGTACTACTGTTAGTCGAAGACCCCGAGGAGGGAAACGTGTCAGGAGACAGAGGGAGAGGAGGAAAATGAAGAATGTAGGACTGAGGGTTGCAACTCTAAATGTGGGGACAATGACAGGCAAAGGTAGAGAGCTGGCTGGCATGATGCAGAGAAGAAAGTGTAATGTATTAAGCAGTGTTCGTGCATGTATATTACAGAGTGCCAGTGAACGCACCGCGAGAGAGAGCGTGACGTAGGCGCGCAGGTTGGTGTGTGAAAGTAGAAAGTGCAGAGAACGGAGCGGTGGAGGATCGTGCAGCCTGTTAAGTGTATTTGTGCAGCTTAAACAATTATTGCGCGTGCAGAGAAACATCACATTGGCGACGAGGATTGAAAACGGAGAAGGAAAAGAGGAAGAAAAAGGAAAACGGCAGCTCCACGCCGACGAGCTAAGTACAAGCTAACGGTTAGCTAACCAGCTAATACCAGTCAGTGACATGTGTCGGAGTGAACCATGTCACTTGCAACTACACCTGCACTTCAACCGTTCGATGCGGAAACGGAACCCAGTTCAGTTGGACCTCGCTGGACAAAATGGATACAGAGGTTTGAGAACTACATAGCTGCTTTCAACATTTCTGGTGACGCACGGCTGAAAGCTCTACTGTTGCACCTAGCAGGTGAACGTGTATATGACATTTACGACACGCTAGCAGCGAGCGCCAGGGCTGGACTGGGACAAAAAATCGGCCCGGGCATTTTGAGCAGAGTGGCCCACCAGGTATTGATGGAAAGAGAATGACGCTCGTGAATGGAAACAAATTTCTTTTGACAGTGCTTGCAAACTGTAATGAAAAGATACTTTTTTATTTAACCCTTAGATGCATAAGTGGGGTCAAAAATGACCCCGAGGGTTGTTATTCTTCAAAAACTCTGAAACTAAAAGTTTTTACTCTTCCATATTCCAGGTATTCCTCATAAAACATGTTTGTGACTTCAAGCCATTTGAATTTTTTAAAATGTTTTTATACATTTTCAGAAATTGCAGTTTTTGTGTCACTACCCCAGTTTTTCATGAGTGGGGTCAAAAATGACCCCAAGCATTTCCTATAGAATCTCAAGGGTTTTCTTTGGGAACCTTTGATTCTTACCAACTGTGACTGTCAAGATACATTTTCTGTCTCATTTACACATCTGATACCTGCAGTCTCACCACAAGGAGGTCAGTTTGACACAGCAGCATACAAAGTACATGTATTATCTGCATTTACCAACTCCATGACTTTACTGTGATAGAATATCATGTTGGTCAACAAAGTAGACACTCGGCTAACTACAACATAATGTTAGTACTTACCGTAAGCTAGCTAACATTACACTAGTTTAGTAAGCCAGCTGATATTACTGCATTTGTTGTGTAGAGACTCATTGTATTCATAATTCCTTGTAACAAATGCAAACCCGTTAGGTAACCTATTATATATTATTATATATAAATTATTTTAAAAATCTGTATGCCTCTTTTAACACCAAGCCACAATTTACTGAGAAGTCGGTCAGGGCCTGCACCTGGGTTTAGCACCATCTCTCCAATAGATGCATGAAAGCAGTTTATCACTGAGAGTATATTAGAAGAGTAGCACGGTGGTGCAACTGGTAGAGCTGCTGCCTCTCAGCAAGCAGGTCCCTGGTTCAAATCTGCGTGCCTTTCTGGGTGGAGTTTGCATGTTCTCTCCGTGCATGCGTGGGTTCCCTCCGGGTACTCCGGTTTCCTCCCACAGACTAAAAACATGCATGTTTGGCTGATTGGTAACTCTAAATTGACCCTAAGTGTGAGTGAGAGAATGAATGGTGGTTTGTCTCTATGTGGCCCTGTGATAGACTTGCAACCCGTCCAGTGTGTACACTGCCCCTCGCACAGTGATTGCTGGACATGGGCACCGGCGACCCCCGTGACCCAAAAATGAAAGAAGCGGGTAAAAGATAATGGATGGATGGATAGTATATTAGAAGAGATGTTGACATGAACAAACATGGAGGGAAGAAAAGTCACAATAAGCAGAGGAAAAGAGTGGAAAAATCTAAGCAAAGAGGAGCTCATGGCCTTCATTGGAGTGACCATTCTTGCACGAAGTGAGAAGAACTGGAATGTATCAATGTGTGTGCTCTTTGGAAGTTTTCTACACAACCCAAGGTACCCTGAACCTACCAACTGACATCACTGAAGCAACTGGAAGATGTGGAGTGACAAAAGTTGCAAACAAGTAACAGGAGAGAGGCACAGAGGGCCAACAGAAGAGAAAGAGTT
This sequence comes from Garcialebias charrua, assembly GCA_038048925.1. Lineage (NCBI taxonomy): Eukaryota > Metazoa > Chordata > Actinopteri > Cyprinodontiformes > Rivulidae > Garcialebias > Garcialebias charrua. The sequence continues at coordinate 17,073 of JBBPBX010055532.1, forward strand.
GCCAGATGTGTCCAAGAAACAGACTGCAAAGCCACCAATTGGTGCAGGAAATGCAGTACTACAGTGTGCAATGGTCACAGCAAAAAGCAAAAATTTTGTGACAACTGCGCACAGTGAATAGAGAAAAAGATGTTTGTGTGGGCAGTGGGCACATGTGAGTGTACAATGTTCTGGTCGTTTGTTGATTCTCTTTTTTGTCCTTCAGAGAGATGGACATTCTAGCAATAATTTTTGAAGATTTTTGATGTTATTTCATGTGAAAAAATGTTATAAAAAGTTATGAATAACCATATTAAATGTCAAATCAGTCTTTTGTTGACCCAAATATAATAAATATAACTACCTTTAACCAAAATTAAAGACATCATTTAAATTCATTGCAAAAACACATTGATTCTAATTGGGGTCATTTTTGACCCCACTCATGGAAGAATGTAGGTATTGGTCGTTCATGCATCCTAGGGTTAAGTCAGTAATTCTATGATGACCCATGTTATCATGGCACCCTGTCAGAATGATTATAGTCAGAGCAAGATGTGCTAACAGCAATCACTCTTAGATATTGCTTGTATTTATGTCTGTTTTCCCTTGACCCAACAAGGTGCTTAAATAGTTTATTAAGATGACATAATGGTGTTTGTTAAACAGTATTTATAGGAAACCATACCATACCATGCCTCAAAAAGGAGGAACCATCAGAGAGCCTGATGGCTCTGTATTGTAACAACAGGAACACAGAAATTAAAAATCTCAAACAACCATTCTATAAAGAAACTTTATTTTTCCATCAGCCATATATTCCTGTTTTGTGTTAAGATAACATAACAAACATTGTCTTGTTGGTGTATATGTACTTGTCTAATGAACTTAAACTTACTACACCATCCTCCCAGTCATGTTAAAGCCTGAAACCAAAAGGCTGCTTGGTCTAGTTAACCTCCTGAACAATGTACATTGTATAATAATGTAGCCGGGTCGGGTGTGGTTAAAATTGTGGACTTAAATATAAATAATCTAGTTTAAAAGAATAAATAATTGATCTAATAAAAGTGAGTTTGGTTAAAAACTTTACTAAAAAAATTACCCTTTAAAAGCACACAGGCCCGTTTGCAGAGGTGTAGGACAAGTTTTACACACTGACACCAGTGATATTGCACAATTGTTTAATTATTAAAATACTAAACGGTTACAATTATCAATAAAAGTGCAATTCATATCCATTTGCTAAAACAGGAACTCATACACACACACATACAAACAAAACAAGACACTGTCACCCCTGAAGAGATCCAAAGTCCGCCCTGGTAAAATGCAATCCCGCTGCTCCCAAAGAGGCGTCACACCCACCGACGCCTGTGTGATTAGTTGAGCTGGCATCAGTCTGCTTCAGCTCGGCCCGCAGGACGCGCGGCATAGCCCACGCCACGCCGTCCAGACAGCGGGCCCCAAACAGTCCCAGGACCAGCCGGCAGGAGAGGGACGACCCGGAGAGGAGGGGGGGGGGCAGAACCAGTCGGGACCGCCGCAGAACACGGCCACGGACAACCAGGGAGACGTCGCCACGGACAACAGGAAGTAGAGTCGTAAAGGACAAACAGCAGGGACTAAAACAATAAATATTTGGTATTAAAATCTACAAAAGTATAAAATAGAAAGATAAAATAGCGCTTTTACTCACCCCTGAGCTGCTCCACCTCTAACAAGAGAGGGAAGCAGAAAGCTTGTATTGGTGGTCGCCAGAACAGTGGATCATGGCGACCATTATTTAGCTAGCGCGTGACACACCAAGCTACTGCCGCCGGAAGGCGGATGACGTGTGTCCACCCCTGGAGGCGGGCTCTGTTTTATACATGAAGCCAGCCCCAGACACACCAATCACGTTGCGGCACCTGTATGGTGCATTTAATGTCCGCTCGGACATCTTACCACATTCACCCCCACAAACTGAATCGACGTCCCGTCGATGATCCAGCTTGCCACCAGGGTTCAAACAGTGGACATGGTACCAGCGCCACAGTAGAGGCATGCTGGTCTCCATTAAAAATAAATAAATTACGAGCTAAAAAACAAATAAATTACAAGCTTAAAAACAGGTGAACCGCTGCTGTTTGTCCTTTTCACACGCATACACAATAAAAACAATCTTTCCTGTTATATCAAAATACAAACACAGTGTAGTAAAAGAGTCCCACCTCACAACTGCAAAAACTACCAACAAACGCCAAATGTAGCCGGGTCGGGTGTGGTTAAAATTGTGGACTTAAATATAAATAATCTAGTTTAAAAGAATAAATAATTGATCTAATAAAAGTGAGTTTGGTTAAAAACTTTACTAAAAAAATTACCCTTTAAAAGCACACAGGCCCGTTTGCAGAGGTGTAGGACAAGTTTTACACACTGACACCAGTGATATTGCACAATTGTTTAATTATTAAAATACTAAACGGTTACAATTATCAATAAAAGTGCAATTCATATCCATTTGCTAAAACAGGAACTCATACACACACACATACAAACAAAACAAGACACTGTCACCCCTGAAGAGATCCAAAGTCCGCCCTGGTAAAATGCAATCCCGCTGCTCCCAAAGAGGCGTCACACCCACCGACGCCTGTGTGATTAGTTGAGCTGGCATCAGTCTGCTTCAGCTCGGCCCGCAGGACGCGCGGCATAGCCCACGCCACGCCGTCCAGACAGCGGGCCCCAAACAGTCCCAGGACCAGCCGGCAGGAGAGGGACGACCCGGAGAGGAGGGGGGGGGGCAGAACCAGTCGGGACCGCCGCAGAACACGGCCACGGACAACCAGGGAGACGTCGCCACGGACAACAGGAAGTAGAGTCGTAAAGGACAAACAGCAGGGACTAAAACAATAAATATTTGGTATTAAAATCTACAAAAGTATAAAATAGAAAGATAAAATAGCGCTTTTACTCACCCCTGAGCTGCTCCACCTCTAACAAGAGAGGGAAGCAGAAAGCTTGTATTGGTGGTCGCCAGAACAGTGGATCATGGCGACCATTATTTAGCTAGCGCGTGACACACCAAGCTACTGCCGCCGGAAGGCGGATGACGTGTGTCCACCCCTGGAGGCGGGCTCTGTTTTATACATGAAGCCAGCCCCAGACACACCAATCACGTTGCGGCACCTGTATGGTGCATTTAATGTCCGCTCGGACATCTTACCACAATAAGGATCCTCGAAATTTGGACAGGCAGGAATAGAGGGAGACAGTAAGACATTACTTTTTACCAATATTAAAATGTATAAAAATTGTACAAAGTTTGTGACTGAGTAATATTTTCACAGACTATATACTCATTACATCAATAAAATGTCACCTTAGACCTCTTCAGCAGCAACAGTCAGTGCAGCAACTCAGAATATTTCGTCAAACATGGAAACCTTTAAGAAGTGAAAGGAGACAGAGAAAAAAGTGAGGAAAAAAAGGACATTTTATGGACATGCTCAAATATTCACAGTACTGGCATCTTTACAAAAATATTTGAATCGTGTAGTCTATGCAGTACTTACTTATTTGAACCCACGTCAAGGTTCCAAAAATGAGTGGCGATCTCCTATAAGAGACAGTGAGAGGTTAAGACTGGAAGAAAAACAGCTTATATATAGCTCAGTTTATACACAATACCTCATTCTCATATATTCCACCTAGTGTCTTATGCATTAAGATATGAACATGCATTAATTCTAATTAATTATTTAATCTATTCTTATCTAGTGCATTATGTTGTATTACAGAAAAGAGCTGTAAGAATTATCACTAGAAAACTTTACTGTCATCCATCCAGTACATTATTTTATCAACTGAAATTATTGAAGTTCCATGATTTGGTAGACTATAATATTTTATCAATTATGTATAGGGCTCAGAATAACGAATTACCTTTAAATATCCAAATGAATTTTGTTAAAAGACAAAGTTGTTATAATCTTAAGGGGACAGAGATGTTTGTAAAACCACAATTCAGAACTAGCTTGAAGGGACGTTCTACCTCAATCCAGGGAATTAGATTATGGAATGGCTTGGAGAATGTAGTTAAAAATGCCAAGTCACTGTTTACATTTAAGAAAATGATCAAAAGGAATTTGTTGAAAAAATATATATGAATTAGCATAATGTGTATTGTATCAATTATTAGTTATGTATTAGTATTAGTATTAGAAAATTAGAAAGAGTTAGTCATTTTGTACTGCTGGTGAAAGATTATCATTGTTTAATCTGATTGTTTGAAAAAAGGGGCAGATATAATAAGATTTATTCTTCTTTCTGCTACCTTTATTTTTTTTACATTGTGTACGTATCATTAATGGGATTGTATTGTATTGTGTTTCTTTTGTAAAAAAAATGAACAAATTTAATAAACATAAACATATTGAGTGTTTTGATAACTTTATTTTACCTCATCAGGCAACAAAAGCAGCTTTCTTAACAGCTCACTTTTCTCAGCTACTCGGTCAATTACTATGTCGACATCCAATGACATGAGAATGTCCTTTTCGGTGGCCATCAGCATAAACATCTCCAGCTTGTTTGCGGACAGGCTGCTTCGGAGTTTGCTTTTAATGAACTTGAGTGTTGAGAATGTTCTTTCACAGGCCACCTGAGTCAGGGAGAGGGTCAGCAGATACTTGTATGCGAGCCCAAGGAGACGGCTGCCGCGGGTCTCCCGCTCTCCTGTCGCCATTTCTCGGCCTCATCCACCTGCAGACCTCCGCTGTCGGCACCTGTGGCTGCTGCTGCTGAGGTGGCCGCTCCACAGCCACCAGCAAACATCTGGGTTATTTTTATACATTTTGCAGCATCTGCCTGAAGGGCTTGTCTCTTTTTAATCCTATTTTTTTGGCGCCTCCTTTTCGCTTTTTGCTGCTCTCCATGTCGTCTTCTCCTCTCTGTGTATGACTGATTGATTGGTCTAAAGGGGAGGGGCTGGTCGGGCCGCCAAAGAGTGCTGAGAGATTTCATTGGATTAGCTCGATGTTGTTCAAGAAAATCAACCAATCGGCCGCCGCGATTGACAAAAAAATAGCTATCCACCTCATTCTTGAGGGTGTCACTGTAGAAGCGATAATGTGTCGTACTTCCGTTTGACCCCGGAAGTAGAATTTTTGCATTGGCTCCTCGTTGTTTTCTTGCTAATCTGCACGCGTCGTTGAAGTTCTGTTAAAGTTCTGTTTTCTGTTATTTCGAGCTAAAATTGTCACGAAGATGTCTTGTGGAGCTCGGGTACCTGTTGTGCTGTTCGTGGCTGTAAGAATAATCAGACGAAGCTGAATTTGTGGCTGCAACTAGTGTGTGTTGAACATGCTCCGAAAACAAAAACCTGCATCCTTCTTTGTGGCTGGGCTACGAGAAACCACCTGAAAAAAGACTCTGTATCCTCCAGAGGATCGAGAACACCAGGTATGATTTAAGAGACAGCTTTTAGTGTTATGATTTTATGTAGTCAGTGATTAAATGATACTAATATTTTCGTGCATAACTGGCAAATAAACACACGCACCTATATATGTATGCTGTGTGTGTATATATATATATATATATATATATATATATATTTTTTTTTTTTTTTCTTCTTTCGGCTTTATTCCCTGCGTTAGGGGTCGCCACAGCGAACTGGTCGCATGAAGATTTGGCAGTTGTTTTTACGCCGGATGCCCTTCCTGACACAACCACAGACCACCGAGCAACCACAGCCCTCTGTGTGGAGCAGAGAGCTGATATCTAGGGTTCCCGGGGGAGCAGATGGTGTGGGTTAAGGGCCTTGCTCAAGGGCCCAGAGTGGGGCAGATGAGGGTGGACCGCTTCACTTATCCCACCCACATCTTTGATGTTGTCGGTACCGGGGCTTGAACCGGCGACCTTCCGATCACAAGCGCACCTTCTTAACCTCTGCGCCACCACTCCCTATATATATATATATATATATATATATATATATATATATATATATATATATATATATATATATATATATATATAT
>JBBPBX010055533.1:0-23076 GCA_038048925.1 Garcialebias charrua
TTAGAAATGCAGCTGCCAGGAAAAAGACAAGAGGAAGGCCAAAGAGGAGATATATGGATGCAGTTAGAGAGGACATGGAGGTAGTTGGAGTGAGGACAGAGGATGCAGAGGACAGAGTGAGTTGGAGGAGGATGACTCGCTGTGGTGACCCCTGAAAAGGGAAAAGCCGAAAGAAGAAGTGTCTAGATAAGCTCATCAAGAAGGCCAGCTCTGTGCTTGGATGCCCCCATGACCCAGTGCAGGTGGTGGAAGACAGAAGGACTCTAGCTAAAATAACGTCATTGTTGGACAACGTCTCCCACCCCATGCATGAAGCTGTTGCTGAATTGGAGAGCTCCTTCCGTGACAGTTTGTTGCATCCTAAGTAGGGCTGAACAGTTAATAAAATCGCGATATGATAAAACCAGATTTTCTAATCACGAAGGCTGCAATTTGATTGGTCACATGACCTGGTTAAGTGATTTGTGAGTGAGTGGAGCAAACCAGAGCAGGGAGCGGGAGATGTCAACATTGCGTTTTAACTGGTTACACAATGACGTCAGGCTCGACAGAAGCTGATACATCTGAAAGTTTGGTACCAAAGAGGGGCAGCACGTCTGTCGATGGCTATAAAAAACCAACACCGACATGTATTGTGCAGAACCTGCCTTGCTGCTGTTGCTACCTCTTGAGGTAACACCACAAATCTTTATCAACACTTAAAATACCACAAAGCCTACCAGGCTATGGTATTCAATGGTTACATGGCTAGAACGTCAACAACCAGTGCTTCAACTTCAAGTAAGCAAAGTAGCAGCCGACAGGGATCACTGACCGACTGTCCGAAGGTATTACTCTGTATGAACAAAATTTGAAACGGCACAGGGAAATAACTCGAGCAGTAACAGAGTTCATAGTGAAAGACATGATGCCCGTTAATATAGTGACCAGGTCTGGGTTTACAGCTTTGGTAAACACAATGGACAAGCAGTACAGGATGCCCTCGCACATTTTAGCCAAGTTGCTATGGAGCTATACAAAAAATGTAGAAACAAAGTTGCAGCGGAGCTGAAAACAGTGGAGTTTTTTTACATCTGCTTGTGCTTGTTGAAAAACACATGAGATGAAGACATTGAAAAATAACCTCATATTAAATCACAATATTGAGATAAAAAATTGTGATTAGAATATTTTCCAAAAATTGTTCAGCCCTAGAACAGATACTAGTTTATTTTGTGTTCCCTGAGTTTGAATTCCCGGAAAAAAACCGAGTTGGTTAAAGCAGATTCTCTTTATGTTTTTTGCACTTTATTTTTTATGATGTTACTGGCTGGAAAGCAGTAAGTTTAATCTTTTTTATATCAATTTTTTTTTTTTTTATTAACTGCCATTTCTGACCATCAACAGCACCGCAGTGGAGAGAGTAGACAGCACCAAGTTCCTGGGAGTGCATGTCTCAGAGGACCTGTCCTGGAGCAGGAACACTGCATCACTGGCAAAGAAGGCTCACCAGCGTCTCTACTTTCTCCGCAAGCTGAAAAGGGCTGGAGCTTCAACCCCCATCATGAGCACCTTCTACAGAGGTGCCATAGAAAGTGTCCTGACCAGCTGCATCACTGTGTGGTTTGGTGCATGTACTGCATCCAGCCGCAAGAGCCTCCAGCGCATTGTGAGAGCAGCTGAGAAGATCGTGGGCACCTCCTTTCCCTCACTGCAGGACTTACACAGCAAACGCCTCACTCGGAAAGCCCTCTGCATGGCAGGTGATCCCACACACCCACTACACAGCTGCTTCAGACTGCTGCCATCAGGGAGGAGACTGAGGAGTCTCCAGGCTCGAACCAGCAGACTGAGAGACAGCTCTGTTCATCAGGCAGTCAGGATGCTAAACACTCTGCCTGCTCTGCCCCCTCTCCCATTTGAACTGCCTTAACACTAAAACTTTCTCACACATTACCACACAACACAAAGATTTTAACACTGGACTCTGTGTCATCAAACGGGTTATTCACTAAACTCTCGGTCATGTGCTCATACAGTTTGCACTACTTCTCATACTTGCACTAATGTTTGTATTACATCACTGCCTATAGTCATAATACTGTTTACATTTATTAATACTGTTTACTTTTATTACTACTGCTTACATTTAATTACTACTGTTTACATTTACACTACTCTAATATCTACACCACTGCTGATACATATACAGTGTGCTCTGACCGGTCTTATTTAGGGATGCCCAATGTGCCTTACTGCATATGCCACTTTTTGCCTCTATAACAACATCAACTACTACCTCATACATATACTGTGTACATTAACTCATACGCTGCTTTGCCACTTTGCAAATGTCAATGCTAGAAACCTTTAGTTTATTTTAGTTATACTTTTTATACTCTTTTTTTATACTAGTATGCAAAAACTCAGGACAGTATTATGTTCATTAAATGTTTAATGTTTTAGTTTTAGAGTTGGTGTAAATTTTCATACTCTTATACCACTATGCAAAAACTCAGGACAGTGTTAGTTTTACTATTTTATGCTTATGTCTATTATTATATGTTTCAGTGTTTCAATGTTTAGATGTTTACTGTTGCACCGAGGGACTGAGAGAAACGCAATTTCGGTCCTGTGTATGTCCTGTACAGTACATATTGCAGATCTGACAATAAAGTTGACTTTGACTTGACTGACTTTGATTTCTGGTCATTTTGGGCTCAGATCTCTTTGGATAGTGAAATGAACTTCAAACATACTTTGCTGTTCATGTTGAAGTTCCTGTAGATTGTCCGTGCCCCATATAAAAAGGCATCCCCATCATTGGTGATGCAACCGTCCACTAGACCCTCTGAGTCCAGGTAAGCACACATGGCCTCTGCCTCCCCGGCAGCTGTCACCCAGGGCACACCCAGGTAGTTCAACATCTCTGCACACTGAAAAGAGGAGAAAAGGGGAGAAGATGGGGGTGAGGAAGTTCATACAGTAGAAGGAGCAAAAAAAGAGTCCAACCAACCTCTTTGAGAACAGCGTTAAAGCGCCCCCTGTTGGTGCTTCTGCCAGAACTTGTTTTAAACCCTCTGTATCTCGTTTCTGTCCTCTTGCTCATCGTTTCAGATTTCAGCTTGGGAGCTTCTCCTTCCATGACAAAGACAAGCTTTACTCCCATCAGAGTGAGGGACGACACCCGGAAAAATAAATTCCTGCAAACAACATGGCTGTATTGAGTACTACTATCGCAAACGGAGCTTACAATATAAGAGGTCTATAAGAGGAATGCAATACTGTAATGTTAGCATTACCTCAGATGGGGCTTCGTGACCCTGCCCATCATCCCCTGCACATGCTGAGCTTCGCACACCCATAAACTCAGGTCTACCGCCAAAGTCTTTCCGCCCAAACTTAACAACGGAACCGACTCACGAACGGGTTCGACGATAGACCACAAATCGTGAACGCCCATGATTAGATACAATTTTTTTTTTTTTTACCGAAAAAGCAGGGAGAACGCCGCGAAACAAACCGTTCGACGAACTGAGGTTTTTCAAACAATGGCGCCGTTCGGGCTGCGTTCCAAATTTGTCAAGCGCTTCACTTCAACGCTCCTCGCTTCCGATTAAAATGCGCCCGCGTTAAAGATAAAGACATAAAATTTCATGTAGACAATAAATAATTGTTGGTTGTTAGACTTTTTGTACACACTCGGTCGGTTAGTGTAATTTCAAAAGAGCAAAGTCGCAAAAGAAGCCAGGCCATTGCCCACAACGGTTCATGATACGTCATATTCAAGCGCCGGTCAGAAATTCGTTGCTATGGATACGAGCTATTTGTGTACAGAAGGGAAGGATTCTTCTCACCAATGGGCTCAAAAACGCAACTAGAAGTTGTTGGCTTCATTAAAGACCCTAATTTTCATGTTGCTAAAAGTATTTCCGAGGTAAAAATGCACTATTTCACCACATAATTTATTTTAATGTTCTCTTCACAGCAGCTGTCTTTGCAGGGACTGCAGCAAAACTTTCCCGAGGAATTTATGGAGCCAGAAATTCTGCCCCTTTTTGAACTTGACTGGCACACATATCTGTGCAACAAGAAAAGGGTAGGTTATTGTGCTTTTTAATTTTTATTACTGAATCATTAATATTTATTTATTTATTTATTTCATTTTATTTTTTTAATAAAATGTTTTTTTTTAGTTTTTTTTATACAAAAAACACAATACAAAACAATCCCATAAATGATAACGTACAAAATATATATATATAAAAATGAAAGGTAGCAGAAAGAAGAAAAAATCTTATTATATCTGCCCCTTTTTTTTCAAACAATCAGTTCAAACATTAATAATAATAATAATAATAATAATGTCTATTCCTGTCATCTGTGTATGTTCCCATACACAGACGAAATTCGTCTCTGCATTTAACCCAACCACCTACCAGGTGGTGCAGTGAGCAGCCCGAAAGCGCTCGGGGAGCTGGAGAAATAGGTGTGCACTCATAGACACCCCAAGCAATCTTCCAGTAAGAACAAAATGAATAACTCTTTCTAATTTTCTTATTACGCTACTTTTTATATTTATATATTTTTAACATTTTAGTTTTGATCATTTTCTTAAATGTACACATTGACTTAGCATTTTTAACTTCATTCTCCAAACCATTCCATAATCCAATTACCTGGATTGAGGTAGACCGTCCTTCAAACTAGTTCTGAATTTTGGTTTTACAAATACTGTATGTCTGTCCCCTTAAGATTATAACAACTTTGTCTTTTAACAAAATGCATTTGGATTTTTATTTATTTTTAATTTAGTTAGGACAATGCATATTAATCAACATGACAGCAGTAAGCATCAATGTAAATATGCCGGAGTTAGCACAATAGCTAATTTTCATCCGTTGTCCTAAGGCAGGTAAGAATAAGAAACATCCCATAAAACAAAAGAGCAGAGAAAAATACAAACATTACCTATATAGCACATAACACAACATAAAATTACAATAAAAATATGATGCCATAAGAAAATAGACTAAGTAATCTACACATGAGTGCACTTCTGATTAGTTTTCAGCCAAAGTTTCAGTTACCTTTAAATACAATATTTAAAGGTAATGCGTTATTCTGAGCCCTATACATAACTGATAAAACATTGTAATCTACCAAATCATGGAACTTCAATAACTTCAGTTGATAAAATAATGTGCTTGATGGATGACAGTAATGTTTTCTAGTGATAATTCTTATAGCTCTTTTCTGTAATACAAAAATAGGCTTTGTAATTGTTTTACACGCTTTCCCCCAAACATCAATACAATAGATTAAGTGTGGAACAATGATTGTGTTATATAACATACTAGGGTTACTGTGTCAAAACCTTGATTGTGTTGTAAAATTTTAGTTATTTAAAATAAAAAAAGCACTTAAAATGCTTCGATCTGATCACATATTAGTCACTACGTATATGATTATGTCTATTCTGATGTCTCACTCCCACCTATTAGGATAAACAGTGCAAAAGTGTTTTATAAATGCACACAGCTCCACATTTTACATCTCAGATTGTATCTGAGAAGAAAACAACGGTGCTGTTATAAATAAAAACGGGAGCTGTTGCATGTCACGCCTACGCAGCAAGAAATACTGCTGCGGTTTGACGTTCTGGTTTCTCTAAAATGCTGGATTACAGCACGATCGTCGTCTCAAACTTGTGATTTCAGGAGCTGCGTGGTGAAGTGTGGCAGTACTCCAGCAGCCTGATGTGCTTTCTGAACGGCCGTCTCCTTGGGAATGAAAAGCAACTTGCCAGCTGGGCTGAGAATCAGTGGAGTTTCACTCTCACGCACCCGCAGACGTTTTACACAGCTCTCACTGAGGACTATTACATCAAACACCTCAAGAAAACAGGGGCAAGTCAGCACATTATTCATAAACGTGATCTAGTTTTGCTTTAATTAACTGTAAGCTGGGTCTTCAACATGAAGCTCCACAGAAACTGGCGTGTTCTCACTCTTGAATGTTGTATTTTTCATTTTAGCACCAGTTTGTCTTCATGGACATAGATGTAGCTGGAGAACCAGTGGGGCGGTTATGGTTTGAGGTGAGGCAATCCGAATACAAATATTCTACCTTGATGTTTCTATGCTTTTACTTTTCAGAGTGTCCTTTAAAATCCAACCTGATTCAAAATTAAATATAAATTATTACTGCACAATTGAATGTGATTGCATTATCTTTCCTCGCCTCAGCTGTTCTCAGATGTGTGTCCAAAGACGTCAAAGAACTTTGAGGCCTTGTGCACAGGAGAGGAAGGACTGTCAGAGAGCGGACTGCCGCTCCACTACAAAAGATCTCTGTTTCACCGAATTGTGCCAAATGGCTGGGTGCAAGGTGGAGGTAATTTTGGTGATATCTCATCAAAATGTTAATAAAAGATCAATACATGGATAACAGAAATACAAATTTTGTCAGGTTACTTACTTCAATTTTATAAATACACTTTAAAGCAGTAATTTACTTGACTATAATACGAGTGCATAGTTGTTGTATTTCAATAAATTCAATAAATTTTATTCTGTCTTTCATGAACAGTAAACAACAGATTATGTTTCACAATAATTTAGAGCTTTAAAGTATTTAAACCCTTCTTTGTTCAGATGGATTAGTGTCTCTTTACTTTGCAGACATTTCTCCAGGGTGTAAAGGGAACGGCGGCGAGTCTATCTATGGGCCGACTTTTGAAGGTCTCACAAGTACAGTTTGACAAAGACGACATAAGTGTAGTATCTAATTTACTCACTCTTTATTCACCTTTCAGATGAAAGCTTTGCTGTGTCTCACTCTAAGCGGGGCATGCTAGGAATGGCCAATAAAGGTCCCCACAGCAATGGATCCCAATTCTACATCACCTTGCAGCCAACTCCCTGGATGGATATAAACTATGTTGCCTTTGGGTTTGTGTCACTGCATTTGAAAGACACTTCATTGTATCAACCTTTTCATAATATTATCTCACATTTAAACTCTTAAAACATTTTTTTTCTGTTTCTAGTCAGGTGATCGAAGGTGTCGACATTCTGAGGAAATTAGAAGAAGCGCCAACTTGCAATGAAAGACCAAAGTATGAATGTAAAGTGACGGCTTGCGGAGTGTTAAAACTGTAGTTTAATTTTTTTATTTTACTGTTTTGATGATGTAAATACACTGAAGGTACACAAACAAGATGATTTACATGCTTTTTTCCCCTAGAAAACGTTTCCATTATTTGGTAAACTGTCAGTTGTACGAACGTATGACTCCAAAGAGACAACATAAGAATTTGACTGTCAAATTAAATAAGTACCGTAGTAATTTATTTTCTAGGATTATTGTCAGTTTTTGTGCATAGAAACCGTTTTGGTTCATTTATATTCCACATATTATAAAACTACACTTGATGTTGCAATGTAAAACTGTGTTTTTATGTTTGATTTTTTGTGATGCAATAAAAACTCCTTTAAACAAGATAATTACATATTTCTTTCAAACTATGGAAACTTGTTTGAATCTTTCTCATACTTTATGTGGAATAAATAAATTAAACAATCAACTTAGAGATAAAGCACCAATAAGCTGCAGCATAAATTTGTTTGCAACTTACTGGTAATTATGACTTTCTTTTTCCAAATTCAACAACAAAATTTAAAGGGAAACTTTTTGTTGAGTAATTTTATTTTATTTGCCGTGTTGTAAGAAACTAGATGTATGTCTCTACAATGCCATATATCAATGCCTTAACGTTTACAACCTCCATGAAGATGAGCCAAACCATATTTTCTTTATTGACAACATAATTTATTTAAATATATCATGTCAGTCGCATAAACATATCTGAGAACAGACCAACAAACTACTAGCTCAACAATAAAACTAATTATTATATTTTAATCAAATTCTTGGTAAAACTTTGTTCATATTTATCTCATTTTGATACTAAAACGACCAAAAGCTACATGCACTTAGTGCACTGTTGTAAAATCAATTATGTTATCATTATTTTGGGTGGTTAAGATTTTGTGGTTCCACATGGAAAGATTTTGAAAAGTGCTCTTATAAGAAGCAGATTACTGGTTTTAAAAGGACATTTTGAACACCTATTAGAAATTTCAACATAATGTTTTTATGCTATAGTGCATTTAGTTGATTTTTTTCTTAGTTCACATCTTAGATCTTATTGTTTGTCTTTTACATTTTATTGTTGGATGCAACTGGGACCATGTGTCCATAATCTCGTTCCACCACCACGAAATGCGAATGACAAATAAATCTCTCTGAATTTGTTATGATGCTTTCATAATATTAATGTATGGAAGTCTATGGAAGCCCATTACCGCCACTCTATTAAAAAAATAGCAAAAATTATCTCAAAATAATGAAATAGTATCTCATTTTAATGAGATAGTATCTATCTCAAAATAATGAGATACTATCTCAAAATAACGAGATACTATCTCAAAATAACGAGATACTATCTCAAAATAACGAGATACTATCTCAAAATAACGAGATACTATCTCAAAATAATGAGATACTATCTCAAAATAATGAGATACTATCTCAAAATAATGAGATACTATCTCAAAATAATGAGATACTATCTCAAAATAATGAGATACTATCTCAAAATAATGAGATACTATCTCAAAATAATGAGATACTATCTCAAAATAATGAGATACTATCTCAAAATAATGAGATACTATCATACTATCTCAAAATAATACTATCTAAAAAATAATGAGATTTCAAAAATAATGAGATAGTATTTCAAAATAATGAGATAGTATTTCAAAATAATGAGATAGTATTTCAAAATAATGAGATACTATCTCAAAATAATGAGATACTATCTCAAAATGAAGACCTTTCTTTTCAACCGAGCATACTCTGCCTCCTCATGATTCTACTTTTGATCTTAGTTGATACTGTTATTGATTTTACTTGTTTTATTACTTGTTTTATTGACATTTAATTTCTGTTGCACCGTGTAGCACTTTGAGATTTTCATTAATGAAAAGTGCGTTATAAATTGAATTCATTATTATTATTATTATTATCAAAATAATGAGATACTACTGTATCTCAAAATAATGAGATACTATCTCAAAATAATGAGATACTATCTCAAAATAATGATATACTATCTCATTATTTTGAGATACTATCTCAAAATAATGAGCTACTATCTCAAAATAATGAGCTACTATCTCAAAATAATGAGCTACTATTTCAAAATAATGAGATGCTATCTCAAAATAATGAGATGCTATCTCAAAATAATGAGATGCTATCTCAAAATAATGAGATGCTATCTCAAAATAATGAGATACTATCTCAAAATAATGAGATACTATTTCAAAATAATGAGATACTATCTCATTATTTTGAGATACTATCTCAAAATATTGAGATGCTATCTCAAAATAATGTGATACTATCTCAAAATAATGAAATACTATCTCAAAATAATGAAATACTATCTCAAAATAATGAGATACTATCTCAAAATGTTGAGACACTATCTCATTATTTTGAGATACTATCTCAAAATAATGAGCTACTATCGCAAAATAATGAGATACTATCTCAAAATAATGAGCTACTATCGCAAAATAATGAGATACTATCTCAAAATAATGAGATACTATCTCAAAATAATGAAATACAGTAATATCTCAAAATAATGAAATAATATCTCAAAATAACGAGATACTATCTCAAAATAATGAGATACTATCTCAAAATAACGAGATACTATCTCAAAATAATGAGATACTATCTCAAAATAATGAGATACTATCTCAAAATAATGAGATACTATCTCAAAATAATGAGATACTATCTCAAAATAATGAGATACTATCTCAAAATAACGAGATACTATCTCAAAATAACAAGATACCATCTCAAAATAACAAGATACTATCTCAAAATAACGAGATACTATCTCAAAATAACGAGATACTATCTCAAAATAACGAGATACTATCTCAAAATAACGAGATACTATCTCAAAATAATGAGATACTATCTCAAAATAATGAGATACTATCTCAAAATAACGAGAAAGTATTTCAAAATAACGAGATACTATCTCAAAATAATGTGATACTATCTCAAAATAATGAAATACTATCTCAAAATAATGAAATACTATCTCAAAATAATGAGATACTATCTCAAAATGTTGAGACACTATCTCATTATTTTGAGATACTATCTCAAAATAATGAGCTACTATCGCAAAATAATGAGATACTATCTCAAAATAATGAGCTACTATCGCAAAATAATGAGATACTATCTCAAAATAATGAGATACTATCTCAAAATAATGAAATACAGTAATATCTCAAAATAATGAAATAATATCTCAAAATAACGAGATACTATCTCAAAATAATGAGATACTATCTCAAAATAACGAGATACTATCTCAAAATAATGAGATACTATCTCAAAATAATGAGATACTATCTCAAAATAATGAGATACTATCTCAAAATAATGAGATACTATCTCAAAATAACGAGATACTATCTCAAAATAACAAGATACCATCTCAAAATAACAAGATACTATCTCAAAATAACGAGATACTATCTCAAAATAACGAGATACTATCTCAAAATAACGAGATACTATCTCAAAATAACGAGATACTATCTCAAAATAATGAGATACTATCTCAAAATAACGAGAAAGTATTTCAAAATAACGAGATACTATCTCAAAATAATGAGATACTATCTCAAAATAATGAGATACCATCTCAAAATAATGAGCTACTATCGCAAAATAATGAGATACTATCTCAAAATAATGAGATACTATCTCAAAATAATGAAATACAGTAATATCTCAAAATAATGAAATAATATCTCAAAATAACGAGATACTATCTCAAAATAATGAGATATCTCAAAATAATGAAATACTATCTCAAAATAATGAAATACTATCTCAAAATAATGAAATACTATCTCAAAATAATGAGATACTATCTCAAAATAATGAGATACTATCTCAAAATAATGAGATACTACAGTATCTCAAAATAATGAGATACTATCTCAAAATAATGAGAAAGTATTTCAAAATAATGAGATACTATCTCAAAATAATGAGATACTATCTCAAAATAATGAGATACTATCTCATTATTTTGAGATACTATCTCAAAATTATGGAAGCCCATTTCCGCCAGTATTTAAAAAAAAATTGCAGAAATTATCTCAAAATTTTGACTTAGTATCTCAAAATTTTGAGAAAGTATCTCAAAATTTTGAGATACTAAGTCAAAATTTTGAGATACTTTCTCAAAATGTTGAGATACTTTCTCAAATTTTTGAGGTACTAAGTCAAAATTTTGAGATACTTTCTCAAAATTTTGAGATACTTTCTCAAAATTTTGAGATACTAAGTCAAAATTTTGAGATACTTTCTCAAAATTTTGAGATACTTTCTCAAAATTTTGAGATACTTTCTCAAAATTTTGAGATACTAAGTCAAAATTTTGAGATACTTTCTCAAAATTTTGAGATACTAAGTCAAAATTTTGAGATACTATCTCAAAATTTTGAGATACTATCTCAAAATTTTGAGATACTAAGTCAAAATTTTGAGATACTATCTCAAAATTTTGAGATACTAAGTCAAAATTTTGAGATACTATCTCAAAATTTTGAGATACTAAGTCAAAATTTTGAGATAGTATCTCAAAATTTTGAGATACTAAGTCAAAATTTTGAGATACTATCTCAAAATTTTGAGATACTATCTCAAAATTTTGAGATACTAAGTCAAAATTTTGAGATACTATCTCAAAATTTTGAGATAACATGAGTTGGCCCTATAGTTTGAGATATGCGCAACTTCATAGAAAGAAATGGATATTGATAACATAATTGAGCAATACTTTAGAAGGGGTTTTACTAATCTTGAAATTTGGAAGCCCATTTCCGCCACAGACTTATTTTTGTTTTTTCCCTAATGCTACTATATCAAAACAATGAGATATCATGAGACACTTGGCTTACCATATTCGTTGACCACCCTCTAGTGGCTGAAAACGGTAGTGTTCAATATTTTCCATGTCAGAATGATTTAAATCGTTAGATCTCAGCCAAAAATTGAGGTATAAATATGGGAGGGAAAAAACAAAAATAAGTCTGTGGCGGAAATGGGCTTCCAAAGTAATAAGTGACATCAAAAAAATAAGATGGGAGCAGCGTTTCATTATAAGGTACAACGTTTTGCCACATATTGGTTACTGCTTCTGACGTGGTGAGTGCTCGCGCACGCTTGATGTTATTTTTGCACCCCTCCCTTAAGATGCGCCACATGACCTGCGTAGTAGGAAGTGTCGAGCTAGCGGACAGCGACCACATCAGCCGACCGTAAACGCACCACGACGCGAAATAAGCGAAGTCCTTTTCTCGAAGTTTCTCCGCGGAAGCGTTCGTCTCTCTCGGTGTTCTCTCTCCGCGAAGGCTGAGCTATAATTCGGCCGCAGTCATGTACCTGAAGGCGGTGTTGGTCGCGGTGGTTGTGGCGCTGATTGGCGCGGGAGTCGCGTCAGACTCAGGTAAGTTTCTGCGACCTCTCACCGCTCAGCTAGCGGCTAATTGCTGCCTGGTCCCCGGCGGCGTAGACGGACTTTTATCGGCCCGTGTGGCCTCATGACGTCTGCTCACTCTTCTTTTAGTTTCATAGTGTCCCATCTTTTATGAAATTTAGATAAAATAGTCTTGGGGGAACTTTATTGATATTTAACAACAAAAAAAGGTATTGTAGCTACTTGCTAACCTGCTAACATCTGTTATATAATTGTGCGACGTTGCCATGAAGTGATATAAAGTGAGCACATTATGACAACACGTTTTTATTAATTTGGTTTGAATAGTTGATTGTGTAATATGATTTCATTAAATGGTAATTATGTGATGTAATATGTCCTGCTTAGGTTTTAATTCAATTTAAATGTATTTTAATAAATCCTAGAGAGGGAAATGTTTGGTTAGAGCACTCCATAAATAGAATAAAAGTTAATGAAAAAGAAATTAAAACACAGCCAGGATTCAACACTGTAATTCAGGATAATGAACACTAAAAGAAAATGATTACCGGTAAGTTTGTGCTAAATTTAGAAATTTTTAGACATATTCTAAAATTGTTTGTCTTTGGGTTATTTCATTCATGTATGTTTGAGATGGAAGGTATAGATTTAACTCTAGGCTCTTGGTTGTAATGTTTTTCCCTCTTTATGAGGAAGTCCCTTTTATATTTACGCTAACTGAATCTGATTTATTACTTCTTTTCAGATGGGTGTTCCTCTCTTACCTCCTGCGAGGCGTGTGAAAATGCAACTCTGTGTGAGTGGGTCAACTGCTCGCCATCACGTGAGTACCTCTTGAATATGAAGCCAACAATGTAAGCAGAGCAACAAGTTTCTCTTTGAGTGACTTTTAAATTCTCGAGACAGCAAAGGTTATTGAAAACAAGATTCCTGGGGGCGAAGGAAGACGTTATCTTGATCGCTGTAAAGAAACATTGAACCACATTGAAATCTTGAGGCATTGCTGCCCAGTTTTATTGATCACAAGCTCATAAAGCAGTGAATTTTGGGCAACGAGCCAAAGCTGAATGAAATCGTGCAGTTGATTATTTTCTTTGTTTTAGGTTTGAACTTGCTATTCATTCATTCAACCTTTATTTAGTCAGGTAAATCTCATTGAGCCTCGAGGGCTCATTTACAAAAGCGACCTGCTACAAACTAAAGTGCTATGCATAATGCTATGCATGTTCGTTTCTAATACATGTACCGTAATTTTAATTAATTTGTAACATTTGCACCTTTTTTACTTCTGATGATGGAACCCATTGTTTATCTTAAGGCACACACCTGTGCAGAAATAATTGCAAAGCCACACTTTTTGTCAGTTTTTGTCTTTAAAAGCAGGAATTAAAAACCTGTAAGTAATGAATAATCATAACATAGTTTAAAATATGCAGTAAATACAGTTGTCTCGTTTTTTTCTACTAGCTGACTGCATAGACTTAACTTTTTTTTTTTGGCAACAGAAAGCTTTTAGTGTAGAAATTAGGGGTGGGCAATATGGCTCAAATATTATATTGTGATATTTCAGAGCATTCGCTTTCGGGCTGCTCACTGCACCACCTGGTAGGTGGTTGGGTTAAATGCAGAGACGAATTTTGTCTGTGTATGGGAAACATACGCAGATGACAGGAAAATACATTATTATTATTATTATTCTGACAATAACGATAAATTTTGTGATATAACAAAAAAAACAGAAATCAAAGTTATTTATTTGACAAATTTAACTTAACATGTTGCTTTGCAGTATTATATAAAATAAAAAATAAAAAACAAGGGGTAATTTTACTGAAATTACTTTATTTAGTAAAGTATTCAGTCAGTATATAAAAAAATTATCCTTCTGTTATTTAGATAAAAAAAGTCTGCGCAAAATATAGATCAACAAAATCCACCACAAAAACTAAAGTGCAGGTGCAGTTTCCCAAAATAACAATAAAATGAAGCTAAAGATCTGTTGGGCATGAATGAAACTTACAACAAAATATATGTTGCCTTTAAAGGTAGTATTGTGACATGATTTTGTAAATTTGAATATTTGTCAGAACATATATATCTTATATCATTGAGCTCTGGTCGTTTTTGCATAATAAATTATAAATATATTAAATTTTTATTCCAAGTTATGGTAGTTTTTTTCTCTGGGATACGCCCCTAAAAATCTGCGCATTTCCGCAAAATGTCATCTGCGGGAAGGCACGCTCCAACGTGCATTTAAATAATAATGGCGGAGCATGTCCTATCGCGTCTGAGATATCATTTTGAGACAGTAAATCATCCAAAACTCTCATTAATAAACACTTCCTGAATAAAAAAATTACAGATGTTACCTGATGGCGCAGACATAATTTAAAAATACATCATTAGCAACGTGTTTGCTCCGGGCTCTCGGCTAATGTTTGTTAGCTGCTATCTCGGCTTATTACCGGTCGCGTCAGCGATATATCATTTTAAGACAGTAAATCATCCAAAACTCTCATTAATAAACCCTCCCCGAATAGAAAGAAACGAGAGATGTTACCTGATGGCGCAGACATAATTTAAAAATACATACATAGCAACGTGGCCTGTGTTGCGGTTCAAAAGTTGAAGGAAAGCTCTGAAACGAATGTGCAAGTTTTATGCAGGTTTATTGTACATTATAAGAATAAACCTTACAGCAACCAACAGACCTGACTCCAAGCACAGTCCAACACACACCCATCTTCGAAGGCGGACCACGGTTTTATACCTCTAGATGACGTCATCGCCTCGTGGGACCAATCCTGGAATCGAACCGCCTTGGAACCGCCCTAGAACTTTTCTACTCTGTGAGTGATCCGCCTCTCAGCCAATCAACTACCAGCTTCATATGTCAATCATCAAATGTTGTGTCTGTTGTATTATGCAGGCGTGTAACTGAAAAACTCTTCCCTATTGGAAATAAAACCCGTAAATAAAGGTTCCATCTTGAATATATTTTCACATTATATGGTGGAATTAAGTGAACATAAATCATAACACATAATATGTGTGCTTCAGGTGTAATACTGATATACATATATTTCACCTGTATCGCGGCTATTGTGTTAGCTATCTGATTCGGCTAGCTTGTTAGCAGCGAACAAACATAATCTGCCGTGATAATTGGCTTTATACACTCAAAGTGTATAAAGTAAAACAACATGAACTCACGTAAAATAAATAGTTTATAATCTAAAACACTACACACCTCCGATTATGTTTACACAAAGACTTACTCATCTCCTGGACAGTCTTCCGATGGTCCCTGCGTTGTTTCGACATGGTAGCTCCTGTGGGACTTTCTTCTGTAGATTTTCTTTTAAAAATAGTAGGAATAGCATCCGGTTTTAAAAGTCTTCTGAATCTTACTGGTAATCCTAAAGATTCTTTTATACCAGGTGCTGAAAACAATCGGCAGTGAAATGGTCGCTGCAGACATAGGACTCCTGGAACCCACCGGTCCTTGTCTGGTCCATTCTTGACAAAGTTTGTCATCTTTTGGAAATTTGTGAAGGCTCACTTGTTCACTGCTGATATTAGAACACACAAATGCGCTACAACGTGACGGCATTTTTCAAGTTACACAAATAAAAGAGGCGATCCTTCAGGAAATGAATGTGTATGGCAAGCAGTTAACACACTTAACAAACGGGCAAGGCTCTGCCTTCTGCCCGTTGTCACGTCACACTGATGTGTCACGTCACACTGATGACGTATTGCGGGAATGCGCGGAATTTTAGGGGCGTATCCCAGCAAGTACCAGAGAAAAATTAGCATAATTTAGAATAAAAATTTAATATATTTATAATTTATTATGCAAAAACGACCAGAGCTCAATGATATAAGATATATATGTTCTGACAAATATTCAAATTTACAAAATCATGTCACAATACCTTTAAATGAGCTATAACTTCCAGAACTTGTAACGAGATCAGCTGACCCTGAAGCTTGTGGATTTTCCTCTGTTCCTGCAGGAATTATTCATTTTTCTGACTGGTCTGTCTCTGATCACCTGCCTCTTTGTCCGTGAATCGACTGTGGAACTCAAGAGATGGTTGAGCTGCGCGTGTTTGTACCGACAGTTTAGAGCGGGGGAGACGCAGCTCGCACCGGCAGCTCCGAGAGGGAGCTACAGTTGAGCTGTCTGTACCTGCAGTTTAGGTTAGACTGAGTGGAGGCTCACTTTACCGCGATGTTTAGAGCTGGATGGAGAGAAGCTGAGACGCGCATAGTTTGTTTTTAGCATTTTAGCTAGCTAGTATTGCGCGTAACTAATTAGCGTTACACCAGTACAGACTGGTGGAGGGAGGTGCGCAGTTCGGTTTGGTCGTTTGAAGCGCTCGGTTGTTAAGGGGGCGGGGCACCCTGATGTATTACTTCATGAAATTAGCATATCATGATATAATTTTTTTGCCCGGGCAAGCTTTTTTTTTTACCGGTATTATTGTGAACAATATGATATGGCCCAGCCCTAGTAGAAATCAAAGCTTTTTATTTTTCTGAACGTGGCAGTGGATCATTTCTGATTGTGAAAAAGATCCCTTACCTCTGAGCTGTACTATAATTTGAATATGGTAATACCAATTTATTTAAAACACAAGTGCTCTGAATATTAAAAAGAAAACCTCTGATTTCTGCAGCGTGTGGAGGAGCAGCTAGAAAACAGGCTGCAGTGGTTTTCTTTAACCTAATTTGGAAGTCTGCTGGTTGTGGTTGGAGGTATGCATTATTCAGTTATAGGGACTTGCCAAAATAAAACTGCGTGACAGATTGTTTCCAGGATCAACCAACGGCTTTCTGTTCACATTTCTTTTTCCTCCCATGGTTTTTGTTGGGTTTAAAGTGGAGCTGCTTGTTTTCTTGCTGTTGCCACTGTCGGGTCTTTTGTTTGGTTTTTTTGGTGGGGAAAGTGGATTTTAAGTTTCTTTGGAGTTTAATTGGCTGATAGAAAAGGATTGTGTTATTAAACTGGTTTGTTGATTAGCAATTTAGTCTTATTAGTCTCTTGCCTTTGTGGCAGGCAGTTTAACATTTACAAACCTTTTGGTAATTGTTGCACAAGGGAGGGAAGAAGGAAGAGGATTCAACACCTGTAACTGTTTGAAACACCTGTACAACAGGAACTGACATATTTGACAACCCCATCACCAAAAAGCTTTGATTCACTTAAAAAAAATAACTACCGGTAATTTTAGGATGTCTTCCTACTCCTGCCTCCAGCTTTCTGTGTCATTAAATGTATTTTTGCTGATACAATACTCTGATTTACTGAGTGGCTGAGCAGGACGAGCAAGCAGGACAAGCGCTACGTTTATGCGCCTCCTTTCAGTCCTGTAAGACTAGATGGGTAGGTTTTCATTGTTTTTCCAGAGGGAGAAGCTCGACCTGCTTTTATTGTAACATTTTGTGCACAGGACATTGTCAGCTCTATAAAGGCTCAGGGTTTGAACACACACATCAAACGGACTTGTTAAGCATTAATAAAAAATAAAAAAACTATATAGAAAGATCAGAAGGGTGTTCTTTTACTTGAATTTACATAAAGCAAGACTTAACACAACAGGAAAACAACTTGTGCCAACCCAACATCGTAGGCTGTAGGAAACGGCATAAAACTTTCACTTGCTCAGTCAGGAATGGATCACCTCTTTGAAAAGAACTGGACTGAAACTGGAAAGGTCAGCTCTGACCATTGAGGTGTTTTTTGTGTAACCGCACGCAGTGGGAGCCAACGTTGTCGTCAGATTTATGTTTGGTTTAGGGATTTTCTGTAAACAAGCAGTTTTGTGCTTGAGCGCTCCAAAACCTTACACGTGTACACCCAAGCTAAACAAACCGTGCTATGACGAAGCTTCTTGAGTGTTTTTCATTTTTATTTTCATACAAACTTGAGACGGGACAGCAGATGTGATGTACAGCATAGTGATAATAATGTCACCATCTTGACAAAGGGTGAGAGCGAGTCCAAACTCTCACAGTTGCCTGTGAGATGGCATCCCTGTGACCTAATGGAGGGAGAAAATAGCCTTTATCCATATGGCTCAACCTACTTAAATTACCCAAAAATGTGTGTATGTTGGGGGTCAAATAGGCTTTGCCTTTTATTAACTGTGAGCCACATGGAGAAAGCTGGTGAGTTATTAGCTTTAAAGGTTACGCTTGTAAATTTTTCATTTATGAGACAATTTATCATTTTGTTTCCTGTCCAGTTGTAATGTTGCTGCTAAATTGTTAGGCAGCAGTGATCAGTTCATGCATTATAAGGATGTGAAACTGCACAGGCAGATGGTTGTGGTGGCCAGTCTGTGCTTTATGGCAACAATAGACTTCTAATGCCTCACATAAATGAATCAGCAGCAAACCGACGGTCCTAATACAATCTAGAATCATGAGCTCCGCAAACTAATAATTACGGCATAGCAGCTGCTACTTGCTACTAATTTTATACAAGAACCACAAAACATAGACTTGTGAGCTGTGGAGAATGTAACATAAGCCAGTGAGTCATTTTTTTTTTAACCTTATTTGGCCACAGACAAAACGGTGCTTTCAACAATAACCGCAGCCTTGCTTTGTGTTAAAGTTGGCGTATTTGTAATTTATGGGAAGCCATCTGGTGGGAGTCATCAGGTTAGCTCGCTCTGGATTATCAGATGAGATTCAACAAGGATGTTGACAAGCATTTTATTGCACAACGGAGTAGGAACTGCTGGCTTTATGGTGTTCCTTTGGTTCAGGGTGATGATATCTTCATGTTTTTGTAAGTACAGTTAAGGGTGAGCTCTTCACACAAGTCAGAAGCACGTACCGGTAATTGTCTTCCTTGTCACCATTCTGGCCTGTTTCTAAAGGCTTGTATGAAATGTTTTTCTCTTGTTTGGGATGTTTAGTTGTAGGACCTGCAAAACCATATTCCAGAGAGGACTGGTAAACACTAAATGCAGCTATGCGCTATAATTGCGAGCTGTCCGTTTTTAGCTGCCTATTCATAAAGTAAGCATTAAGTTTTAAATTGGTTAAAATTTGAGTTTAAGGCCCGTTTAGTGTGAATAACTTTTCTTATTTAACATGCCTCAGCTGCATTATTAGAACCAATCACTAACAGGTAAAGGGAGTAACGCCAGTCATCTTGTTCCGCTGGTAAAACCTGCATCCTGTGGTGGTTGACGCCTACCTAGAGTGTCTTCAGCCTTCTGAGAAATGGAAACTAATGCTGCGTTCCAGTTACCTCGTATTTTGGGAACTACGAAGTGGCAGTGACGTCATCTCCCCATCTACCACTTGAAAACACGTTCCGGTTACCCCGGTGGTAAAACAAGATGGACGCACGCTTTGTTTTTGTTGCTGTTTCGGAATATAATAAATTACTAAACATATATGCACTCCAGACTACCAGATATGCACTCCAGACAACCAGATATGCACTCCGGACACAGAACATGTCAAAGAAGAAAGATGAACGTCGAAGGTAATAGATTTAATATATATTTTTCTCGTTGGGAAAAAGAAAAACTGGCTTTACAGCTAAAAAAAAAAAACGTCTTCGCTCACTGCACAGCAAAACATGTAGGGGGTTTACGATATGTTGAACAAACTGTACAGTGGTTGCTTTATTTTGCTAAATAAATAAGTTGCTAACACCGGTTGCTAACCCTGCTGACCACTTGACCAGGTCACCCTTGTAAAAGAGATCTCGAACGGGCTTTACCTGGTAAAATAAAGGTGATTGATTTTATGATATATTACACCATCAGAAAGTTTTGGTTTGTAGCCTGACACTACAGTACTGTTGTTGTTTTTTTACAATCAACCTTTATTTAGTCAGGTAAATGTCATTGAGCCTCGTGGACTCATTTAAAAAAGTGACCTGCTACAAACTAAAGAATGATTAACAGCAATGGTAGAATTTCCTTAAACAATAGACAATAAACACAAGAGAGAAATATATATTTATATATATATTTTTTTCTTTTAAAACAAAGTATCAAAGACTAGAAAAACATTATAAGGTAGATGTATAAATCAAAGACAGGAACATATCTGCATTGGTTTTTTGCCAGGATTCCAAGAGATTCAACTATTCTCCAGATTCCAACAGTTTCCTGAAAGTAGCTGTCTGAAATGTGTATTTTTCACATAAACAAGAAGTCAAATGATGAAAAAATGACAGAGAATTGCAGCTCATTATTAACTTTATGTCTGTCTGAAATAAACACTGTTTTCCCATTGCAGAGTTGTCTTGGACCCTACCATGCTGCCAGAAAACCCATCCATCCTGAAGAACAATGGTGCTCTAAGTGAAGCAGACAAGCAACGTAACGCTGAAATCAGCCGTGGAAGGGTGATTGTGGAGCAAGCCTTCGGATGTTTGAAGTGCAGGTGGAGACGGCTTCGTGACGTGCAGAATACCAGAACTGATGTGGTGGTGAAGATCATAGTGGCTGCCTGCATCCTCCACAACTTGGGACGTGGGCCATCACAAATTTGTCAGCAGCATGCAGAAGGGTCCCCCAGGGAGGATGATGAAAATGAATAACTCCTTAGAATTCCGGTGTGTAAAAGAAAAAATAATAGGTAGTATGTTGTTTTGCGTCTTCCTACATTAGCGCAGTTGTTCATGACAAAACTGTCTGTACAAATGTACTTAAAAGACTGCTATAATGAAGCTTAATAAACTTTTCTTTAAATACAGGTAGTCCCCGATTTACGAGCGCTCTGATCTATGAGGTTCCAGACTTACGAGCTGGCGAATTTTTGGAAAAAACGCAAAAAATACTCAGTTTTCATGTGTTTTTTCACCACAGTTCGTTAGCTAAACATGTGGACACACGTTTCCGATCATTTTTATGCACTCATAAGCAGTTTTTTGATGAAAAACGAGTGTTTGTAGTCGCGCTAGCGAAACCGTTCCAATTTACGAGCGAAATTCCGGATTTACGAGAGACATGGCGGCCGTTCCAAATTACGAGATTTCCGGTTTACGAGCGCCTCGTAACGGATCTCGCTCGTAAATCGGGGACTACCTGTACAGCATTTTGTCTTTGAGTTGTGACAAAAGTTTAAACCGATGGGTTGCAAATATTATTACTGCCTTACTCAAGGCTCCAGAGTTTAAGTTTAAGGAGTTTACTTACTAAGGACGCGAGTAGCCCAGAACTGCACGTGTCATAACACATTTCCAAAAATAAATTAGTAATGTGAACATAGCAAAATTTTAGGGAAACGTACCTTTTGTGTATTGTAGGGTAATAAAATGTTACACGATTTGCTCTGTAGCTAGTAATGCAAAATAGTTTCAATACTATTAAACTAGTTTATACAAAATAGTTTCTATTTTAACCTTTGCAAGCAAATAGTTCATACTGAAAACAAATCTCAGTTGTCTGAAAGTTTCAGTTTTAATTACAAAATGTGCAACAGAACAGCATTTCAAAATTCATACAATCAAAGGCACTGAAAACCAACCATTTTTACTGGGCCGAACCTGAGCAAAATAAACAAGTCAAGTCAAAGTCAACTTTATTATCAAAACTGCAATATGTACAGGACATACACAGGATTGAAACTGCATTTCTCTCTCAGTCCCTCTGTGCAACAGTAACCATTTAAACACTAAACAATTAATAAACAAGCATAAAATGAAATAATAAAAGTTTAGTACTGTCCTGAGTTTTTTTGCATAGTAGTTTTTCATAGTAGTATAAAAGTATAAAATGTTTCACCAACACCAAAAACACCAACATTTAATAACCATAATCATAAAATGAAATAGAGTGTAATACTGTCCTGAGTTTTTTGCATAGTAGTATAAAAGTATAAAAAGTCTGGATTAAAAGTCTCATGAAACTGCTCTGTGAGCTGAGCTGCAGTCTCAATCCACATCAATTTTTTGTTATTTTTTTACTTTTCGCAGCCTGGCATTCAGCTTGGACAGGCAGGTCACCATTGTCTTTTACATTCTCACGCATGTGTTCAATCGAGAACAGTGTCTGTTCTTTATTAAAACTGTCATTCACACGGATGGGGGACTCTGCGTGGCTGCTGGTTGATGGAGAGTCTTCACAGTTCTCTGAAAAAATCATTTTAAAAGAAAAAAACACAGTATTGTTAAATTCATTATACAGTAATTGGTTTGGTTTGCATTAAAACTTATTTCTACTAAATCTTACCAGCTGTGCTGTCCTGTGCAGGTTGGATAAGCTCAACTTTCATAGTGAGGTTTGCATCAATGTACAAACAGGACAAATCCCCTGCACTGCGATACAGGCTGCCAGAAAATGTTGTTGTTCTCTGCTCATCAACAAACATGTTGTTGTACTGGTCGAGGTAGACTAAAAACAAACACACACACACTTACTACACAAATATACACGTCCTAACACAGAAATAACATACAGGATTATAGAATGTTTCTAAACACGGATCTTTGGAAA
>JBBPBX010055534.1:0-17157 GCA_038048925.1 Garcialebias charrua
GGCAAGTCCTGAAACCCCAGGAACAGCATCAAAAACAACAGCAGCAGGCGGGGCAGGTGGTACCTGCTCCCGAGGACTTGGCCTCAAGAACAAATCATCCTCTAAAAACTCGTCATCTGGACCAGAGCAATGCCCAAAAGATGCTCCGTCATCTGAACCAGAGCCATGCTCAGCAGATGCACCCTCAACAGAAACTGGATTAGGTACATCAGCACCAATCCAGGCCTTTAGCAATGAGCGATGCACCCTTCTTAACCTGGCCGGTTCATGAACTGGTGCCACTGAATACACTACACCACCCTCTCTTGGGACTTGCTTAACTATATGAGTCACTGAACTCCACAAATCTTGAGTTTTCTTACGACCCCTCGTCCCCAAGTTTCGGATCAACACAAGCTGGCCCTCCTGAAGAGGAGTTTCTGTGATGTTCATATCATGATGAGCTTTTCTGCGTTCTGCAGAAGCCCTCAATTTTTGTCTAGCACCCTCAAATGCTATTTGCAAACGAGTCTGATGTTCTTCAACCCACTCATGAATGGTTCCTGCAACAGGTTTTTGAACTCTTCCCAACAGAAAATCTACTGGAAGGAGTGGTTCTTGGCCGAATATTAAGAAAAACGGTGACTCGCCCGTTGATTGGTGAGGAGTGGTGTTATAAGCATAAAGCAACTGGGGCAAGCAAGCACTCCAGTCTCGTTTCCGGGACGGGGGCAAGGTTCTCAACAAATTGTGAAGCGTCCTATTGAAACGTTCACATTGCCCATTACCAGCTGGATGGTAAGGCGTGGTACGAGATTTAGTGATACCATACAGGCTACAAAGCTGTTGGATCAGAGTGCTTTCAAAATTGCGGCCCTGGTCTGAATGGATGCGTGCTGGTACTCCAAATTTTGAAAACCACTCCGTAACCAAGACCTGTGCCACCGTAGAGGCGCGCTGATCTCTAGTTGGGATAGCCAACGTGTATTTGGAAAAAACATCAGTCATCACCAATACACTCTCTAACCCCGAGGAAGTTGGTTCCAACAACGTAAAGTCAATTGCCAAAATGTCATTTGGTTTTGATGCAAGCAAATGACCCATAAAGCCCCGAGCAGGTGGCTGGCTATCCTTGGCAATCTGGCACCGCTCACAGGCCTTGCACCAACCTGCCACCTCTTGTGACATACCCGGCCAATAACAGCGAGATCTCAGCAACGCCAAGGTCCGTTCCACCCCCTGGTGCCCATGCTCCTGATGAACCTGGGTCAAAATGTCCTTAGTCAGGACTTTTGGCAAGAGAAGTTGATACACTTCCCCACCGCCATCTGGGCGAAATATTTGCCGATACATTAAACCATCCAATTCGGCCAAGCGGTCCCATTGGTTGACCAATGCAAGGGCAGATTTTGAAAGCCCTTGCCGCTCCTCACGATTTGGCCGCTCCTTCCTTTGCCAGAAGACAAGGACCTCTTGAAGGACCGGGTCAGCCTGCTGGAGAGCACAGAGATCATCAGGGGAAAGAGAGGGAAAGACAGTTACAGAGGACTGGATGGCTGATGTTTGCTCACTCTGCACAGCTAGCTGCAGTGGCTGAGGCACGGGAGTACCTGAGCCCAACAAAGTCACTTCCAGTGTAGCTGGCCAAGGCCGGCGAGAAAGAGCGTCAGCATTTTGATTAGATTTAGCAGGTCGATACTTCAACTCAAAGTTAAAGGAAGCAAGCTGGGCTGCCCAACGCTGCTCCACTGCTCCAAGCTTAGCCGTATCCAAATGGCTCAGAGGATTATTGTCGGTATAAACAATACACCGATGACCCAAAAGATAATCTCTAAATTTTTCTGTCATGGCCCATTTCAGGCCCAACAGCTCCAATTTCATTGAGCTGTAATTTGACATGTTTCGCTCGCTAGGTCTTAACCCGCGGCTAGCGAAAGCAATGGGTCTTATCCTCCCCTCCTGTTCCTGAGACAAGACTGCTCCCAAACCACAATGGCTTGCATCCACCTCCAAAACAAAAGGGAGGGAGAAATCGGCATAAGCAAGGACCGGGGCAGACGTGAGCTTGGTCTTGATAGCCTCAAAACTCTGTTGGCACTCCTCAGTCCAAGCTCCAGCAATACTCTGGGCACCTTTCTTTTTAGACATTTTACCAGCTAGCTCTGCAGCTCTACGATGCAAGGGGGCAGCCATCTTAGCAAAACCTTCCACAAACCTTCGGTAATAGCTAGCGAATCCTAAAAAGGAACGCAACTCAGTGGCTGTGGTGGGTACAGGCCAATTTGCTACCACCTCAATTTTAGCGGGGTCAGTGGCTACTCCTTGGTCAGAAATTACATGGCCCAGGTAGTGCACCTCCCGCTGGAAAAAATGGCACTTACTGAGCTTAGCTTTAAGGCCCTCCTTTTGAAGCCGTCCCAACACCACATCCAACCTCTCCAGATGCTGCTGTACAGAGGATGAAAACACAACAATGTCATCTAAATACAGCAAAAGAGATTGGCATTGCTGGTCACCAAAAATGCGTTGCATCAAACGCTGAAATGTACCCGGGGCATTGCATAGGCCAAAAGGCATACGATTCCACTCGAAGAGCCCAAACGGTGTACAAAAGGCAGTTTTATGGCGATCTCCTACTGTGACAGGGACCTGATTATAACCACTGGCCAAATCCATCGTGGAAAACCATTGGGCCCCTGTCAAAGCATCAAGAGACTCTTCAATACGCGGGAGTGGAAAAGCGTCCTTCCTTGTCTTGATGTTAAGTTGACGATAATCAACACAGAGCCTAAGGCTGCCATCCTTTTTACGAACAAGCACAATTGGTGACGCATAAGGGCTGGAGCTTTCACTGATGACATTTGCTGCCAAAAGCTGGTTTATGTGCTCCTTCACAAGTTCATATTCTGATGGAGGGATTCGACGGTAACGCTGCCGAACGGGAATGTCATCAAGAAGGGGAATGTCATGACTGATCAGGTTGGTGCAACCCAAATCCTGATCATTAGTAGCAAACACGGAAGTGTATTTACCCAACAATGCTCGTACTTGACCCTGTTCCTCTGCAGACAAAGATGTTAAATCAATTTCCTCTACCCTTTCCACGATAGGAGCAGCAACTGTTTGGGAAGATACATTTGCAAGAAATGGAACTTCAGTCACACCTGCTGGAAGACTCACCACCCCAACACTATTTAAAGTTCCCACAGTGGTACGAGGGTAAAGCAACACATCTGTGTTGCCCACATTTGTCACTGGGATATAAGCAGTCCCCCGAACAACTTGAACTAGAGCAGGAGATGCTAACAACCCCACTGGTAAACCAGACTCAGAGGGTTCAAACAAGACAGGGGTGCCTGAGTATTTCTCACAGCATGTGGTAGGCACAATTTTCATTGCACCTCCTGGAATGCGGCAGGCCTTCCTGCCTCGCACCCTCACCTTACCAGGCTGCTCAGGAGTGTGCTGCATTTCAGCTGCATGACATTTCTGTAGAGCATGAACCAGAGGTTTGGGAGATGACACCACAGGGGTAGCATGGAATAAAGCATCACCATGCTGTCCAAACAGCTCTTGATAACACTTATTTATGACGTTCATCCCCAATACACCAGGAACTGAAACTAACCCACCATCAGGAGGATTTTTCACCACCAACACCCCACAATGGGGCACCAACTTGCCACACAGTTCAATAGACACCTCCAAATAGCCGATATAAGGGATAGGGAGACCATTGGCTGCTTTTAGCTGTAGCCAGTGGCAGGCTTTCAACCGCTCTTCTCCCCAGGGCTTGAAGAGTTCAGAAAAGAAACCCTCTGTAATTGTGGACACCATTGAACCTGTATCAACCAGGCAAGGCACCTTCACTCCAGCCATATTCACAACAATATGTGGACAAGAAGCAATTAGTTGAGGTGCATCCGCTGCGCAAAAAGCATTAGTCGAGCCCATGGATACCCCACCCGAGCTGTGGCTCTGCAACTCAGTGGGTACTAGTTTTCCGGAAGCTGGCTCCCCTGACGTGACCCTGACAAAGATGGCTGACGGAAAGCAACACGTGGCCCCCCACACTCCCTAGCAATATGTCCGGGCTGTTGGCACCGTCGACATATAATGGGACCTCGACGCGGGGAGCGGCTGCGCTCTTGTGCAGTTTGGAGAAGGGCAATGCTTTGAGTAAGCAGTTTGAGCTGCTCCTGTTGTTGTTTCAAAAGTTCTTTTAGTTCATTAACCTCTGTTTGGGTGGGGCTAGCAATAGCTGGTGACCCACCCTGCACAGCAAACTGAAAACTGGGCGCCGAAGGCAGAGAAGTGCTCCGGCTCCGCATACTAGCTGGCAAACCCTCTAACTCCCACCTCATTGCCTCACCTCTAACATCAAGCAGTGTTGCTGCCGGTTTCAGACGAACATACTGTTTTAGCACACGACGGAGCGCACCATCAAGGACATATTCTACAAACTGGTCACGCAAGATAGCTTCAACATTAGGCATGTCCCTAGGGGCCTGTGCTGTTACTTTCTCCATGAGGCTCATCAAAGCCAGGGAGAACTCTTGTAGTGTTTCCCCCTCGAATTGTTTTCTGGAGAAAAAGGCCTCCTGTAATGCAACATGTGACTCATTACATCCATAAAGCTCCTTGAGGATAGAAATGATCTTAGCTGGATCCTCTCGTTCCTGACTAGAACGATATCTGATCTCCTCCCTAGCCTCTCCTTCTAAATGGTCGTATATAAAAAAAGCCTGATCTACTGCTGACAAATTTCGTGCCCGCATACACGCCTGCACCTCCTCAACCCACTCGCTCACGCTAATCCCCATCCGTCCCCTAAACATAGGGCACTTACGGTCGCGTGGAACAAACACTAACCTTTCAGTTATTTGGGCCATGGGGAGTGCAGAAGCTGAAGACGGCCCAGCACTGGGGTTAGAGGTGGAGGGTGAATGCTCTGCACGCAGCTTCTCATTATCAGCACTTAATTGAGCCACCAGAGTCTTCAATTCCAGTAGCTCTTTCTCCATCACTACAGATGACAGACTCAAAAACAAATGAACTGCTGCTGTTTGTCCTTCTCACACTTTACATACAAAGAATAACAAATTACTGCTTGATCAAAATCAAAAAAAAAAATTTGTGAAAGAGTCCCAGCCTCAA
This sequence comes from Garcialebias charrua, assembly GCA_038048925.1. Lineage (NCBI taxonomy): Eukaryota > Metazoa > Chordata > Actinopteri > Cyprinodontiformes > Rivulidae > Garcialebias > Garcialebias charrua. Next base: position 5,137 of record JBBPBX010055534.1, read on the forward strand.
AACTGCAAGAAGTACCAAACAACGCCAAATGTAGCCGGGGCGGGTGTGGTTTAAAATTAAAGTGGAGTTTAAATTATACCATTTTAAATAATAAAATTGGTTAAAATTACTTTCACCCAAAACAGTTACCCTTGAGGCACACGGTGTTGCAGCTGAGGCAGGAGACACTTCACACGAACACCAATGGATTGCACAATTATTTATTTAATTAAAAAATCCTAAATTTAAAATACACAGTTAAAAGGGCAGTTATAGCTCCAGGCAACAATAAAAATCCTAAATTTAAAATACACAGTTAAAATGGCAGTTATAACTCCAGACAACAATAAAAGTGCAATTAAATACAATATTCTAAAAACAAAAGGAAAACCTCATAGGCAAATCGTCCACCGCCTGGGAGATGTTCTGTTAATCAGGCCGCAGCTGTCTAAAGAGTCCTGGAAGAACTACAGCGTCACATGAAACGCCCCTCACGCCAGCACCAGGACGATTAGTCCGGGCTGAATCTCAGTTGGCCTCGATCAGCCACGCAGGACGTACAGCCAGCCCTACGCCGGCCGGAACAGCGGGCATCAAACCAGCGCCAGGACGACAAGACGACAGCCCACGGACCCCCAGGTGAAACGCCAGTCAGGACGACCCGCACCGCAGGTAAACAAACGGTCAAGGACAAACAGCAGCAGCTAACAAAATAAATTAGAATTAAAATCTAAAAGCGTTTAAAAACAAGAGAAGAAGACTAAAGCTTTACTCACCACCGCTGTGAGACGATAGGTCAGCAATATACGTCCTTAAAAAATAAATATTAAAATTAAAATCTAAAAGCATTTAAAAAACGAAGGAAGGAAACTAGGGCTTTTACTCACCACCGCTGTGAGACGATAGATCAGTGATAGAGCGTGCATGTATTTACACCTGGCGTGCCACGCCACAAACGCTACCGTCTGAACCGGAAGAAGAATCATGAGGTCAGCCAATGAGGGAGGGCCCTTTATACAGGCAGCCAGCACCAGACCCAATCACATCTCAGCACCTATGGTGCGTTCAAGGCCTATGGGGCACATTGTCACACTAACGTGGTACCCAGTCATCTCCACTTTATCTTGTGGTTTGATCAGATGCGACTGTCCAAACCATATGCCGTGCAGCTATGCTCTGTTCACAGAGAAGAGACTTTCTCCTGGCAAATGTTACGAAATAAGCCATACTGAGTCAGTCTTTTAGATAAACTATCATTATGTTAACGTTTAACATACCAGCTGAGGCGTGAAGAGTCTTGAATGAATCTCCTGAGGTTTTTGTCAGTGCGCTGTAAAGACTGACCTCGTTTAAAACTCGGTGTCAAATTGGAAACCTACATGAAAGTTTTCCACTTTTCATTAACATTTCTCTCGGTAGAACGAATTACAAAAATTGTTTGATAATGACCTTGTACCCCATCCCAGATTTATGGGCAGTTACAGTTATTTGATTACACTTCTTTCCTTATATAATGTAGATGAAGTAAATCACATTACCACAAACCATTGGCCACAGAGTCAGTATGGAGCTTTCAGACCCTGGTGGTCTGAGGCTCATTCAGCTCGTAGAAATCCAGTTTTGTTCATCAGTAATTCTGTCAAGTTTTTTTCCCTTTTGTTTGGTTTTTTACAGTTATGTTTTGTTTCCTTTAGTTCATTCAGTTTGTGTAAAAAATACCTCTCTTAGACAACAGAGTCAAACTGAATGACATTCACGAAACCCTCTTAACCACCGTTTGTACTTTTTAACCACTTTTCTGTTACATTAAATGATCGAAAAAAATAGTAAGACTTTCTAACTCTTGTGTGAAAGCCAACTTAAGCTGAAGCCTGCTGTTGTTGGGTCAAAATGATCCAGAATATCCCAGTTTAAAACTGAGGCCAAAAATATGGTGCATGGATTTCAGAATCAGAGCACACTGACATCCAACTTGTTGTGCCATCAGGAATATGTACAAAATATGGTAACAAATTATTGGAAGTTAATTTTAGATACAATTATTAACTATTTAGTAACGCAATTTCGTTCCACCACATGTACTTTGTACCACATGTGGTGTGTATGACAAATAAAGAAACTCTGACTCTCTCTCTGACTCTTAAATGTTTAAAAATCTGTATACAGTGCATGTCAGTCCTAATGTCAGCAGTTCTGCTCCAATGCTTTCCCAGTCACATGCATGGATCCGAACCTGCATGTTCACATTAAAGGAGACATGAAAGAAACAAAGAATTGCAGTTTCTCTTTGCAGTGAGCAACCCAGTGGACTCCAACTGGCAATGTTGTGTGATTTCACTTCTTAAGCCTCTAAAACGCAACTATTAATAACCTCTCAGGTTCTGAATGAACGAGTGAGTCACCCTGCCTGGTGACGGGGCTGCCACAAGTCCTCACTCAGCTGTCTGACTTCATGAAGGAGAGATCCAAACCAATGACGCCAATCCTGTCTCTGTCTCAAACCAAGAGCTTTCCCTCTCCAAAAAAAAAATGGAGGTGGTTATGCGTGCATGACCCGCAACTCAAACCACTCACACTTCCTGCTGCATTAGAATGTATAGCAAAAGAAAGTCTCATAAAAAAACGCTCCTTGGACGCTGCGCCCTGGATCTATGAGAACAGGACGTATTTTGTTTCATTTGACTTTTGAGGGCAGCAAAATGTTGGCGGTTAGCAGGTTAAGTCAATATGACTGGAAGTGGTAATGGTTATTTATGTGACCCAGTGTTCTATTAGGTTTAGGCTGCTGTGGACTGCACATTTGTTCAAGTAATGTGTTTATTATTAAGCTTTTATGCATTTCCTGTTTGGCCTTTTGGCCAAGCATGCAATACAGTAACCCTGAGTAATAGTACTCGTCAGGGTTGCTAACACCAGCTCCCTATGAAATATGTGACATCAGCGAGTATCCGGATGTCTGGCAAACAGAACTTCCAGTACAATACAGGTAGTCCCCGATTTACGAGCGCTCTGATCTGCGAGGTTCCAGACTTACGAGCTGCGAATTTTTGGAAAAAACGAAAAAAATACTGAGTTTTCATGTGTTTTTTCACCACAGTTAGTTAGTTAAGCATATAGACACACGTTTCCGATCATTTTTATGCACTCAAAAGTAGTTTTTAGATGAAAATAGAGTGTTTTTAGTCGCGCTAGCGAAAACCGTTCCAATTTACGAGCGAAATTCCGGATTTACGAGAGAAATGGCGGCCGTTCCAAATTACGAGATTTCCGGTTTACGAGCGCCTCGTTGTAACGGATCTCGCTCGTAAATCGGGGACTACCTGTACAGTGCTGTGGTCGTGGTTGGTGCCGATGAAGAAACAGCGGAAAAATATTTTCTAAGGAGAAATGTTGCTGCAGGACTTGCAATAGTGAACGCTGATAGAATAGACAACTTTATTAATCCTCAGTGAGGAAATTAGATTGTTACAGCAGCAGAAACAGTACGGCGCAAAAAACAGAGGCTAAAACCGTACAAGTTAAGAGAGGTACTGAAAACACAATCTAAAACACGTGCAACAATAAACACAGCATAATGACATGGTGCGAGAACAACACACTGTCAGATGTGCACAACCAACACAGTTTAAAAGTGGTGCAAAAAACCCACAGATGATCAATAAAAATACAGTTCTAATCACGTCATGAGGCAGATAAATTGAGTAATTTAACTGCAGTTGGCAGGAAAGATATCTTGTGCCGCTCTTTTGAACAGCAGGTTTGGTGTATTCTGTGACGCTGCTCTTCAGATGGTTTACAGTTTGGGGGATGGGGTGGGAGTGTCCATGATGGACCACAGTTTGGACAACATCCTGTTCTCAGTCACCTCCTCCAGAGGGACTAGATTTGAGCCCACAGCAAACTCCGCCTTCCTGATGAGTTTTTCAGTCTGTTGGTGTCTTTTGCTTTGATGCCTGCCCCCCGGCACAACACAGCAAAGAAGATGGTGCCCTCCACTGCAGACTGATAGAAGACCTGGGGCATCATGTTGCAGACTCCATATGATCTGAGCCTCCTCAGGAAGTAGAGTCGGCGTATGCCCTTTCTGTGCACTGCATTGACGTTGGTGGACCACTCCAGTTTGTTGTCCACTCCAGATAGACGCCCAGGTATTTGTAGTTTGACACCATTTCCACATCTGTACACTGTAAAAAAAAATCCGTAAAAAAACAGGTAAATGTACTGTGGAAGTGTGAAGGAATTTTCCGTTATCGTTTTTTACAGGGGTTTCTCCATTTTTTTTTTTTGCGCAAAGCACCCTGGGAACAAGAACCTTTGAGAAGAAGCGCGAAAGAGGACTCCATTTACCTGGCACCCTAGATTAACAGAAATTTATGTAAATTATACATGAAAAAAAAAACTGTTAAATTACGGGAAAAATCCGTTTTAGGGTTTACGGAAATATCAGTTAAAAAACGGAGAATGTACTGGCAGAAAATTACCAGGACATTTTCCGTTGTTTTACGGATTTTTTTTTTTTACTGTGTACCATTGATGCAGACTGGGGATGGAGCTGGTTTTTCCCTCCTGAAATCCATCACCAGTTCATCTTCTCCAACTGCAAGTGGAGTTGGCAGAAGCAGTTTCAGCCATGGCAAAGCTGCCGACCCTGGGTGCATATTTTGTTTGTGCTTTGAACACTCAAAATCAGCTGATTTATGAACTAAACCGTAAGACGGAAGCGATTTGTGAGGATTGCAGGCCACCTGCAGCTTCAGAGACGACCTTGGAGGGAGCTAATAAGTACGGACCAGTGGAATGCCCACAAATCTGGCCATTTTGGATTAAAAGTACCAGCAGAACTCAAGGCTGATGAGAAATAACAGTCTGCCTAAAAAAAAAAAATCACCAATTGTGGCTTACCTGAAGCTGAGGCCCTATTTACACGGACACGGTGGGGGGACACGTAGGTTTTTTTCTAATGTTAATTAGAAGAAAAGATCCGCATTGACACGGACGAATTTTGTATTTACATGGATCTGGAGGAATCCTCCCGCCCCCCTGAATCTGCTGTAGTTACCATGCCGGGTCATTAGTTGGCGCTGTGAATTTTGGACATTCACCCAATGTGCATGCGTGCTGCCTCGGCAGGCTCATTTCCTCTGGGCTAAAAGCTCAGCTAACAACAACAAGTAAAAGCTGGATTTTGGCTGGATTTTGGATAAGAGTCAACAGATTTGACACCAATGCGAGACCCGCTTCATCTAACAACTCTACACCGGTCGCTGAGTAGACCAGAACCAGGTCGATGGTGATGATGTCGGACTTTACTCCGTGATAAACAGCTGATTTACAGCAGGTAAATCAACATTCTTAATAATGTTAGCTTGTGTTTACTTCAATTACAAAACAATCAACTGAGTTTTTATTTTTATTTGTTTCCTGCGAGGTCGAGAAGCTGTCCTTCCACCAGGCGGACCGGTTCTGAACGAGGCTTGGCCCATGTGTGCTTTATGAGGACGTCGAAGAGAGATGCCGTGTTGGATGAATTACATATTTCCATTTCCCTTTTACCCGCTTCTTCCATTTTGGGTCACGGGGGTTGCCGGTGCCCATGTCCAGCAATCACAGTGCGAGGGGCGGCGTACACCCTGGACAGGTCACAAGTCCATCACTGGGCCACATAGAGACAAATGAGACAAACAACTATTCACGCTCTCACTCACACCTAGGGACAATTCAGCTTCATTTAGCTCAGATAACTTTATATAATTCCCATGCAAACATTAATACTGTTTATTATTGTTAAAGTGTTATTATTTAGCACATTTTGTACAATTACGTTATAGTGCAGAGCGATACGTGAAATATCCGCCTGCCTCTTTCAATAAACAGCGATATTAGAACTGGATCAGACTGAAGTCTCTTCCAACACAGATGCAGCTATTCAAGTGTAGATAAGTTAAATATGAGACTCAAAATATATTCCATTAGTCGTAGTTCAGAAAGCGGTGTGTGTCCGCCGCCATGTTGATAGAAATATGCCGTCTTTCCGCGCGTGCGTGTGCGCATGTGGTTTGACACAAAGCCTCAACAGGAGATGTTTACATTATCAATGGGGAGGGGGGTGAAAAACCTCCACTCTGAGAGGTGGGTTCAGAAACCTCCAGATTCAAAGAGGGGGACCAGTGGTGTGTAAATGATCAGCAGAACCGCAGAGAGAAAGGTGCGGTTTCACGCACAATACGTGCCATGTAAACGGCCCCTTACTCCCCCGTTTTGCCTCGAAGCAGGCCAACTTATCACATTTCTCCTGGGGTATGTGTAAACTAATGCCTCTTTTCCACCGCTCGGCTCGGCTCGGGTTGGATCGGCTCAGATCGGCTCAGTTCGGGTCGGGTCACATCTATGTTCTGTTTCCACAGCTTTTTTGTACCCCTTCTGTGGGCGGGGTCCAGAATCCTACTCGTCTTACCACATGGTGGCAGTAGTGTTCCCTCAAGCTATTTACTACAGTACTAGCCACCACTAGAAGAAGAACACAATAAAGGCTTTGACAGAATGTTGTGAAAGAGATGTCATGCTATAATGAGTACCTCATGAGCTGTAATCTTTAAACCCAATTCATAATCCTACCTTGTTGCCTTCTTTAAACCCATGTATTTTCCAATTTAGTATTTTTACAATAAAGATGTATTAAAGCATATTTTATTATTTAGTTATGCACAAGGTGCTTGATAAAGTTGCAAAACCATATTTATCTGAGCTGCTTCAACCTTCCTGCCCTCCCCGATCTCAGATCAGCTGAGCAGTTGCTGCTGACAGTCCTCAAAACTTTTTAAATCTTATTTAAAAACACACATTTATTCCTTGGCTTTTAACACGTGATCTTATCTTTTATGGCATGTTAACACACCTGCAGTAAGACTGGTATATGTATTTATTTTTGTATGCTTTTTATAGTTTTTAATTAACTTGTCTTTTATGTTATTGTACAGCACTTTGGTTGACCCTGTGGTTTTTAAAATGTGCTTTATAAATAAAGTTGATTTAAAACATCACACTGTGATCTTTGAAACTGCCAGTGTCTCCCTGGTAAAGTTGCTGCTGGGTGGTAGATGGTAGATGGATGGTCTGTGAATTCTTTAACTTTAAACTGTCCAAAGGACTTTGGCCACTTTTAATTTTTGACTTTTTTTGTATGACTTCATCCTAGAACCAAATAATTTATAACGTAATAACAGTTGAGCAGATTCTAATAATCTTTATCTTATGATTCTTTAAAGGTCAAATGCAAATGGAAAGTTCTCTTAACTTCCAGTATGGATTTAAACACAATACACACTTCACATTATAAAATAAGTTTAGGAAATTGAATGTTCGAGGACACCACTTAAGAAAATATAACGTTTAATAGGAAAAGTTTGAAGTGACAAACAGAAGTAACAAATTTCCATCTGGTGTCTCACGTCTTCCTCCAGAAGATGACACAGGTTGTTGAATTCTGGTGATTTTCTTCTGTTGACTGTAAAAGAAAAATGTGATTAATTTAGTCCAGAAACTGTTTTTTTTTTTTAAACAACACAGTGTGATCACAACATGTTCATATACTAAATGTATCCTGTTGGAGTTATTTGAAATAAAATTCAATGTTTTATAGACATAAATGTGTCAAGCTACCTCCATTAATTTTCTCCCTTGTACTTTGTATCACATATTATCAATTCTATCAAAAACCACATAGCTGATATTTTTCAAAAAAATATAGTGTGATCACAACATGTTCATATACTAAATGTATCCTGTTGGAGTTATTTGAAATAAAATTCGAATTTTTATAATTTATTTTCGTTGTGCAAGCACAGGTTTGGAAGAAGTCAAAGCGAAACTACTTTAAATGCAGCAGATTTGACCACTACGTGACAATATTAAAGCGTGGTTGAGCTCAGGAACCCTCGTACTATAAAGTCAGCTATGAAATATATTTTATATCTGTTCATTGAGCTACATTTAAAGACACAAAGCCGCCCGCGCGCCGCGTTGCTCGTGGCGAACCTACTTTTTAAAATCCTGCAGTTTTGAGCAGTACGTGATTTTATTAAGGACACGTTCAGCTGAAGACCCATCTTTGCTATAAATTTAAAAACAAATAATTGTTTTTACCGTGTTATTCATGTAAAGTCCTGCCGTGATCACTTCCCTCGCTTCCGTGAAAACAGCTCGAGTCTCCTCCTCCCTCCTTCCGGAGCGGGTGAGCTCGCCTCGGCACCCCTCTGAAACCAGCCCAAAAATCTCAAGAAATCTCGCGCGGCTTAGCACGGAATATCCGGTGGAAAAGGATGAAAGGGGGTCTCTGCGACGCACATATGATGTAACATCCGACCCGAGCCGACCGGTGGAAAAGGGGCATAAGAAAGCTCTTTCTATCGCAACACCCCCCCACCCCTGAGGAACTTCTGTGAATGCTCATCAGAGCTGTACCGATTGACACCAACATCTTAACAGGACTATGGGCTATCTGGCTTCATGGACAAATCCAGTGGGTTCGGATGTTGTCAGTGCATACAATGGGCATTATCAACTGTTATCATCCCCATTTGTAGCGGTGAATAGGTCACAATCTACCTACTAGCATGTTTAACAAAACGTTATCAGCGTTGTTATCGCTGTGAGTAGGCAGTGGGTTTCTGTAAACCCGGAAGTGTTGTTTTTGTTTTTTTCAGCTTATGTAACCATTTTCCTCAACCTAACCTTAAAACTGACCACGAGGACCAACCATAAACCTAACCCCCTTACCCTTGTGCCTAAACCTAACCAAGACCCTAAACCTAACCCAAGACCCTTTACTCTAAACTTAACCACGCAGCTAAAGACGGAGCCTGCTGTCATCGCTTGTAACGGTGACAACGTACCTTGAAACCTACTAGTAAGTACAGTAGGGGCGTTCTGACCGCTACGTATGGGGATGATAATAATTGATAAGTGCCATTTTATGGTTGATAACATCCGAAGCGGGTGCCAAATCTCACGGTCTTGTGATTAAATGCATATGTAATGTGTCTACAAATGAGCTTGCTGGAAGAGTTTTTGATGTCTTAAATCAAAAATTACAAAGAATTATTCATTTTGTTCTGTTACTGAAGATTATTTTTGTTTGAACTAATTGTTTGAAAAAAAAGGGGGCAGATATAATAAGATTGTTTTCTCCTTTCATTTTTATATTTTGTATGTTATCGTTTATGGGATTGTTTTGTATTGTATTTTAAAATGAACAAATTTTATAAATAAATAAATAAAAGTGTCCTGATAAAGGACAAGGTGTGAAGATATCTTTTTTGTAATACCACTATCCTCTACTCATGGCCTTTGCCCCTTTTCTTTCTAAAAGAATAAGGGGCCGTGTGTTGTGTTCAGAAAACACAGTGTTTAGTGTGTTTGTTGGGTCTGTAATGGTGTGCTCTGTTTGTTACGACATGTTACTGTGCCTTTAAGAGATGCTTTACGGCATGGGTAAATGTGTGTGTGTGGGGGGTTTTGAGTTCAGTAAAGGTTTGGTGCACGAAGACTTTACGGCATGGGTAAATGTGTGTGTGTGGGGGGTTTTGAGTTCAGTAAAGTTTGGTGCACGAAGCGACACGGTGTGGTTATTGAGTTCCCGCGGACACTACATTTTGGCAGACGAGGATGTCCGGACTCACGTTACCACCACCGCCACCTTTCCTGCCTGTCCCCGGCGACCCAGCTGTCCCGTGGGACAGATGGCGAGCTGCGTTCGAGGACTACTTGCTGGCTTTGGGACACACTGAACTGGTGGAAGCGAGGAAGTGCGCGCTCCTCCGCCATTGTCTGGGCCAGGAGGGTCAAAGAATCTTCGCCACGTTCACGTTAGCGGACAATAAATACTCCACGGCCACAGCTGCACTGAGGACTCATTTCAGCTCCGGGCGGAGCCGGCGGATGAACCGCTTCGAGTTTCGTCAGAGGAAGCAGCGACCGGGTGAGTCTGTAGCCAACTATGTCTCAGCACTACGAGAGTTGGCTAGACTCTGTGAGTTTGGGGCGATAGAAGAGGGACTCATAGTTGATCAGCTGATAGAAAAGACGTCGTGTGACCAACTGAGGGAGAGACTTTTATTAGAACCAGACTCCATGACGCTGGCGGGCGCTCTGGTTATTGGAAAGCAGCTTGAAACAGCACTAACAGAGGCGCGAAAATTCTCCCGCGCGGCGCACGAACCGGTGACGTCATCAACACCGGACGTTCATCACACAGAGGCTGTGGAGGGGGCTGACTGGCCGAGTGGCAGCTGGGATGTGCAGAGAGTGGACAGGGGGCCCAGCAGGAGCTGTGGTAACTGTGGCTCCTCTAACCATGCAACTAGAGACCAGTCATGTCCTGCACATGGGAAACTTTGTCATAAATGCGATAAACTGAATCATTTTGCACGCTGCTGCCGCTCTTCTGCTCGCCAGGATACTACTGTGGTTCCCATTAACACTGTACAGACTCTGCAGCCGTCGTTCAAGCTCTGCACATGTCGCGTGGGTGCAGCTCACGTCCCGCTCCTTGTGGACACAGGGGCCAAAGTGTCAATTTTGAATAAAAGCACGTATGATCGTTTCTTCAGCCGTACACCCCTGGAAGCAGCCACTACAACCCTGTTGGGCTACGGTCACTCTCCCATCGACACTCTGGGCGTGGTCCGCCTCCCTGTCCAGTATGATCAGCAATTTACGCCTGACGCCAAATTCTGCATCACCCGGAAGGGAGCTAACATTATGGGCCTAGACTTGTTCCTCGCCCTGGGCTTTGCTGTGAGTGAGCCTGCCACAGCCCCTCTCACCCCGACCCCTTGGCCACTTTCACCTTGGGAACATATTCAGGTCGGCATCTGTGGGGAACTTCAGGGGGCACCTGCTCACGCTCGCTACCTGCTGGTTGTTCATGATCTTCACTCGAAGTGGCCTGAGGTTTGTCAACTGAGCTCCATCACTGCACACACCATCATAGACTGCCTGGACAACCTGTTTGGACGCTGGGGCCTTCCCAGTGTTGTTACGACGGATAATGGGGCCCAGTTCACCTCAGCAGAGTTCACAGAGTTCCTCACACTACGCTCCATCAGGCACATCAGGACAGCAGTTTATCANAAAAAGAAACACGTGGCCATAGCAAATATTAATCACAAAATGTTTTTGCAGTAATACATTCTTCTTATGCTTAAAAATCTCATTTTCAGTAAAAACATGGAGCATTGCTAAACAGCAATTTTCTAAATTGTTAAGGCCACAAATAAAGATTATCACCATTCTTGAATTTTATTGTAATATTAGAACTTCTTAAATCCTAGAAGCTTCCCAACTTATATATCGGTACATTTTTTAAAATACCATGTAGTTTTACTCAAATTGTTTTAATGGTCTTGCACTGGGACAAGCAGTAACACTCTCTCAGTTTAGTTACATCAAAAACATGTTTACTGAATATTTCATTTGTTCTTTGGATTGCCATATGCTCAAAATCCACAGCTATCAAAAACATTGCTATTGAGTAATGTACACATAAGATTTAAATTCAGAAAACATATTTCAACACTTAAAATACATTTAATGACAAACCTTTGCTGGTTGAAAAGAACAGGAATTTACTTTTTAATATGCATTGTGCTAACATGCACATGTCAATGTTTCCCATTTATTCCAGCTATCAATTAATGGATTGGATACAGATAACTTAAAATTAACAAATGACTGCCTATGGGAACTTTTGGGAAGACGGGCTCATATTTTAATTTTGTGGATCCCTCAAGTTGAGTAGGGAGTAAAGGAAAGAAAATCATTACACATGTTACTGATACTGAAAAGTAACAGAAAGTTTGCTGCTCACTGTATTTCTTGTAAATAAAATATAACAAAATAGACACTTTTTTTCACCATTTGTTATTACACCTTACAGAACATTGTTAATTTAAATAACCTTTTTGTGTGTGTGTGTGTGTGTGTGTGTGGGGGGGTGTGTGCTTGTTTGTATTATTTAGTCTCGAGTGTGAATTTTAATTTAGC
>JBBPBX010055535.1:8253-23075 GCA_038048925.1 Garcialebias charrua
ATGTCTTCATAAAACATAAATATCAAGATTAATTTTCATCAAATATGAATTTCCGTATTTAAAACGTTTCCTGTGAATGTCTTATCCATAGGGAAGAAGCTGAGCTTCAGCCTGTTTGTGTAGGCTCACATCACACAGAGCCTGCCAGAGAGAGGAATGACTGGTGGAACAGTTTACATGGGTGTGACCATTCCTGATCGTTAAAGCCCTTTGGAGGATTGAATAGACCTCGTCCAGGCATTGGAGCAGGGAGTCAACAACCCTCTGAGCCATTGATGACTCCTTACAGCTGTAGGATGGAGCAGGACTGGATTGATGGTTCAGGGTTTCAATCCTCAGTAATAAGGGTGTTGCTTTTGTTTGTTGTGGGGAAGAAAACATTTAGACGATAGGTAGAGCTTTCAATTTACAAGGATACAAGCAGCCAAAATGAGCTTCCTTTGTTGGGTAGCTGGGCTCATCCTTAGAGTTAGGGTTAGAACATCAACGGGCAGCTCAGAATACAATTGCTTCTCCTTCACATCAAAATATGTCAGTTGAGGTGATTTTGGCATTTTATTAAGATGCCTCCCTGACTCCTCCCTTTGGAGCTTTTTATGGCCAACTGAGAAGAGATTTTGTAATCTTAAACAGAGAGTGTTATATTCCAGCTCAGTTCCATCTTCACCATAACAAATCAGCACAGAGAACACAATACAGTAGTCCTTCATTTATCGTGCGTGCTAGGTTTTTAAACTGACTATGGCCTTAGATTTGAAGATGCTGATGACAAATGTATTACATTGTAAACGTTATGGGTCAAAATCATTCTAGAATTTGATCTTTAAATGGTAAATGGTAAATGGAGCTTATTTATATAGCGCCTTCCAGCCCCCTCTGAGGAGCCCCAAAGCGCTTTACAATACGAGCCATCTACCCATTCATACACACATTCATACACCGTTAGTGGTAGCCTGCCTTGTAGGGCGCTATCCAGACCTACCGGGAGCAACTCGGGGTTAAGTGTCTTGCCCAGGGACACAACGACACATGGTGGGCGGATGCGGGACTCGAACCTCCGACCTTCCGATTGGGGGTCGACTGCCATTACCACTGTGCCACGGCCGCCCCCTTTAATTAAAAAAAAAAGGATAATGAACCATGCCCAAGTTATACAGTTACAACAAAGTGTATTTAAACTCTTGTGAGACTCCTGTCACCTTCATGCTTGCTCAAGATGAGAGTTCTGCAATGGAGTTAAATTCAAATCAATCTGCTCCTCAGATAAATAGTGTTAAAATGTTATTTTATATATGGATGTTTCTGTTAACTTAGTATTTTTAAATATAAGTTAATTATCATTAGTTTCTTATTCAGAATCAGAATCAGAATAAGCTTTATTATCATTGCATTGAGGTACAGCGAGAACATGAACGCACAGTCGCCCAAAAGATGGACTAAGTGTACTAAGCTGCAGCTAATTTTATCAGTGCGACATTCTTATTCTTATCAGAATAATAATCTTAGATATGAAAAGGGGGGTGGGGAGAACCATGAGGGTAGATAGTGGTATTACAAAAAATATCTTTCACATCTTGTTTATCAGGACACATTTTGAGACATCAAAAAACTCTACCAGCAAGCACAATTAAAAACAGATTACAGGTACATATGCAATTGAGGTTGAGGTGGTGAGATTTGTCCATGAGCCTTTTTCAGATCAGGCCACAGTTCTGATGATGTTGTTCAGCCAGCAGTTCTGATAAGCTTGCACAGAAAGTTCTCGGGGAGGAATAGATGAAGCTTGTTATCCTTGGTTACTCATGACCCAGGAGAAATTTATATCAGCCCATTTCCAAGGCTGGCGGGGAGTCAGATTCAGATAAGCTTGATTGTTGATTTTCTTCAGGCAGACAGATTTTTTTCTTCAGCCTTGAGTCCATCTGGATGATCTGTTTCCAAAATGGCCTAATTGTGGGAATCCATTCCACTGATCCATGCTATGAGACTCCCCCAAGCTTGAACCCACCATGCTGACGAGTCCCAGAAGCCGCAGGTGGCCTGTGATTCTCATAAATCGCCTCCACTTTACGGTTTAGCTCGTAAATCAGCTGATTTTGCGAGGTCACGGCACAGATCAAACCTTCACTCTGGCTCGGAAGCTTTGTCATGGCCGAAACTGCTGCTGTTGCCTTCTTCAATTTCAGATAGAACAGAGCCCCTCCGATGCCAAAAAGCAGTGTCCCTGCTATCATAAATCCAAATATTTAAACGTCTTTAACGTCCTCCTGAGACAGTACTGAGAGACACATCAAAGGCCACTCTCCCCACGAGTCCATGACGTATCCCGCAGTGTGCGTCTGAGCTGGACACGCTGGTTCCCCCGGACCTTGTCGTTTTGTTGAAAAAATCTTGTCAATAGAGTTGATCGTCCATGATACCAGATCCATAATCTTTATTTACGTTTGGGAGATGAGTACCTGAGGAGCTTCAGACACACAGAGAGTGGAGCAAGGAGAAGGAATGGGGGGGGGAGCACAAAAGCTGCCACCTCTCGCAGAGCAAGGAAGGAAAAAAAAACACTACATTTTGAAAATAAGCGTAGCTGTCCAAGTCTTTAAAATCTGTGTTCCTATCTTTAACAATTACACTTCAAGTGGTAGTTGAAAAAAATAGACAAAAAACAGACATGAAGAATATCAATAAAAATCTTAAGCAAATGCTTTACTGGGTTTTAACTATGGTAATAAATCATTTCAGGACAATGAATATGTTTGTGAAAAATGAGACAATTATATAAAGAGAAATAACTGTTTGTGTTTGAAGTTTTTCTTTTATAAATAATAAATAATAAAATATGTTTGTGTTTGAATGTCCAGAGGACCAGACTTAGCTTTTTAAAAATTTTCCTACCTGGATTATTGTGCATGCATCAGGGTATGTTTGTGTTTGGTTTAAGTTGGTACCTTGAGCAACCTGTGTTTGCGTTATTAGTCTTGTTAGCCTTCAGGTTTCCGTGTTTACAGGCTGCAGTAAATGGGTGGTCATATGCACACCCTTTTGTCACAAATCACTCCTGAAAATTTTCTCCATCCTTTTGGACTCTCTTCTTCACCTCTTTACCACACTCACTCCCCATTTTTCTGGACAGTGGACCCCAAATACTTTAAGTCCTGATCTTTATGACCTCTGTTCCTTGTAGCCTCACTGTTCCACCAGCCTCCCTCTCATTCACACATATGTACTCTGTCTTACTAAGGCTGACTTTCATTCCTATTCTTTCACGTGCATACCTCCACCTCTCCAAGTTTTCTTCCACCTGTTCTCTCTTCTCACCGCATATCACAATGTCATCTGCAAACATCATAGTCCATGGGGATTCCTGGGGTGGGGAGGTGTCCAAATGAAGTTTTATTTTTATGTGTGTGTGTGTGTGTGTGTCGGGGGGTCCCATTCACATATAATAGTTGTGACACCTATGCCTGTACCAGTCTAACACACTTGGCTGCCACTCCAGATTTCCTCACATCCTCCCTCGGCACCCTGTCATATGCTTTTTCTAAATTCATAAAGACAACTGAGTTCGTTCTGACCTTCTCTTTATTTCTTCGTCAGCATCCTCAAAGAAAGATGCTCTTTTTTGGCATGAAACCATAATGCTGCTCACAGTCACATCTTATCTAAGTCTAGATTCCAAAACTCTCCCAGATCTTCATTATGTGGCTCATCAAATTAATTCCCCTGTAGTTGCTACAAGTACATCAACCTTGTTTTTACAAATGAGCACCAGCACACATCTCCTCCATTCCTCAGGCATTTTCTAACTCTCAAATATTGGAAATTCAATATTTGAGTCTTGAAGAATCCAGTTATTACCAATATCATTCAGACATACTGGGATAGTCAAATGGTCATTTGTCTCAGTTGTCTACCTGTGACCATGTGATGGACATCCGGCATGTCAGGGCTGTACTTGGACTCTGCCTCTGGCACAATATCAGATGGAGACATGCACTATTTCCACTACTACCCAGAAAGGAAAATGTGGGTTAAAGATAATGAATGGATGGATGATGGATGGATGGATGGATTAATTTATGGATGGATGGATGGATGGATGGCATTAGGACAGAATTAATCTAGCTAGGGAAAGTTTGAGTTTGTGATTTTATTTTATTTTTCTTCGGTCAGTTTGGTCATGTTTCATTATTTGCACATTGCTCCTCTTGCCTACATGTTCAAAAAATATTTACATCAATTAACTTAAATTTGTTAAAATTCATGATTAAATCATTCGTAACTTCTTATTCTTGTTGGATGCTGTTTGTCCATCTGTTCTACCCTCAACTGTGGACATTTGCATACAGTGTACAATTAAAGCACTTTTTATTATTGTATTTTTGCTGCTGTTGCTCTTTAAAAAAAAGTGTGATAGTATGGCTTTGAGAGTTCTCATTTTGCAGTGTGTGTTCTTTTTTATTCTCGTCTCCTTCACTTGAAGTGTTGACAGTAAGTTAACAGGCTTGTCTCTTGTCACTGAATCACTGGAGCCTCCTCCTACATTGGACTGTTGTGACTCTGACCACTTGCTGCCTGCTTGTGTTATTCCACCTCATGTGGTGACAGATACGTGGTTTGTGTTGGTGTGATAAACTGTAGTCATGAGTTTCTGCTGCCTTAATAAGAAAAGTTTAAGGTGGGATTTCATTAAAAAAAATAAATGCTGCACAGCAGAGCTTACTTTTAGTCTCGCAAATCTTGGATGGAGCTTCTGTAAAAATTGAGCTGCAGACTTTAGCTTCACTTCTAAAACAGTTTGCCATGCTTCATAACAGCCATATTTTGCTCTGTTGTGATGTTTTAACTATGTGTCAAGTAACAATTTTAATTTTGTGTATCATTGTGCTCAGACACAACATGCCAGTCAGCAAAAGCCATTCAGTTTTCAGTAGACAAAAATATGTAAAAGAAAATAATCAAATGATTTTACATTGTTCACCATTCTACATGACTCAAATTAAAATACAGCTGTGTGCCGGAAGGACTTCCAGTTGTAGGGAGGGAGACTGTTTATTTGGGTGTTTGTTCCTATTTTTATTTTATTTTGTACCAACATTTTACCTTGTTGAAGATTTCATTTAAAAATATCACAAAAAAAATGTGTGTAAAATATTTTCAATTATTAAAAGTAAAGGTTGGTATTTTGAAATGTTCAACTCTTTTGATCATCCAGTTCTGTGCCTCACAGGAGGTATTCTGCCATTTCTTTCTGACAAGAGAGAATTAAAAAGTTTTCATATCATGTTTTTCTTAACAAAGCCAGAAAGCAAACAAACAAACAAACAAACAAAAAAACACTTGAGCTGTTCGACATGATCAACATGGTGGATGGTCTTAATCTGGAGGGAGAATTTAATCTGGCAGGAGATGTGGACGTGAACGAGTTAACAAGTCTGGAGAGACTCGACAGCAGGATCCTCCTGGGAACAAGTGAGGTCTCTGCTTGTCTGTGCAGCCAGTTCAGGGAAGGCTGCAGAATTCATTGGAGCGAGGAACACAACACTGGCAGAAGGTGTAGATTGGCTTTAAAAATGTTGAACTGGGATTTTACTGCTGCTAACATGTTGAGAAACAGCTACTGACAAAAAATAAAATAAAAAAGATAGCCCACATTTTTGGGTTTACTTACTCCTTGAAGGGTTGCAGGTTGTCAGGTCAGTGCTCTACAGTTTTCTGTTGATACTTGTGTGGCACACCCACACTCGCAACACACATATATCATGCTGCTTTGAATTTTAAACACCATGTGAAGATCAAGTTTCAACTTTTTCCATCAGTTCACTCAACAATTGTACCTACAGACTTTAAACTGCTTTAGTAAAAGTAGCTTTACAGCTGATGAGGCCAGTTGGTGTCTTTAGAGTCTGTCAGTCAATCTTAAAGTGAAAATACAAATCAAACTGCAATAAATGAATTCATGGCATACAAAACAACCTGCAAATCTTCCAGCATAACAAAGCTGTCAACACTGTGAAACTGAAGGGAGGAAAAAAGTGAGCATTTTTAAAATAATGTCACACACAAAAAACAACAACAACAACAACAACATAGCAATTGAAGTTCTATATCCATCCATACATCCTACTAGCCATTTTCTTTACCCACTTTCCCTTTCTGTGGGCCATTCAGTCTCTATACAAGTGGGTGAGAGTTTGGTTTGCATTGCCAGCAGTACGTCAAAACCAGAGTTGGACTGTGCCATGGCTGCCTGTTGTCACAGATTCTGTTAATACCTTTTATGAGCAGAATTTATTGGTTCAGTCAGGAGACAAAGCAAGTCCAGTTTGGGGGCCACAGGATTCTGTTTCTGTTATTTGCAGATGATGTGGTCCTGTTGGAATCATGCCATGATCTAGAGCTTTCACTGGAGTGGTTTGCAGCCAAGTGTGAAGCAGCTGGGATAAGGATCACCTCCAAATTTGAGGCCATTGTCCTCAGTTGGAAAAGGTGGAGGGTCATGCTCTCTCCATGTTGAGCATGAGGTGATACCTTAAAATGGAGTTTTAAGTATCTCGGGGTTTTGTTCATGTGTCAGGGAAGATTGAAAGTAATAAAACCAGATCGCCTGATCTGGCTGAAGTGTATATTAGGTATGCACAATATTTGATATTTGGCCAATATCCAATATGCCAATATGTTAAAACTTGTTCAGCCGATAATCAATGATGATACTAATTTTTTATATATGTTCCTTTGTCAGAACATAGCCCTCCTATTTAGGCTTATTTGCCACAAAAAAATGTGTAACAGCTGTAAGAGCTGGTGACATACTCTGTATATTCAGTAACAGCCATATGATATGTATAGCACTTTGTTATATTAAATTAAATGTGTTAAATGTTTTTTTATTAGCATTAGTCACATGCAAAGCTGTCTCACTTGTGGAGGCTTGCTCCAGGTTCCTTGCTGCAGTGTGAGATACTCTGCACTCCTGTGCATGAAGGACAGCCTGTTTATGTTCAAAGTGTTTGTCTATCCATTGTGCTGTGAGACCAATCAAGCTAACGGGGCTAACATGACGTCCAAATGTCTGTGGTAAAACTCACACAACAAGTCGCGCGATCGGCTATGAGCTTCTTAATAACGTCAGAAATGATGGCTTGTAAATCGGCTAACGTTTTGTCTGAAAAATATCTGCGACTGTGGATGATGTAGCGAGGCTCAACGTAGTCCATAAATCTTCGGAATCCAACATCCTCACCAACGATAAATAAAGCATTCACACAACCGACAGTTTGAATTTGGGTATAGCGCACGTGACGTCATTGTGTTGTGCTGCCGCTGCAACTTCATCATGTTGTGCTGTTGCAACAGGCAAAAACAGCGCCTTTTATATATGTGTGTTATTTTAATGGAATGGCCGATGTCCAATGAAATTCACCAATACGGATACAATGCTGATAATATTGTACATCCCTAATATACATACAGTATATAACTTTTAGGGTAATTTATTGTGTGATTGGGATTAATACAATTACTTTTAACAAACTCTAATGGAGAGCTTATATGTTAAAGAAATTAATAGAATTTGATACAGTAGACCACACTGTCCTTCTATCTCGCCTACAACGTTATGTTGGAATTTCTGGTATAGCACTGAAGTGGTTCACTGCCTACTTGACCAACAGAACATTCTCTGTCATGTTGGACACTCTTTCTTCCTCCACTGCCGTTCTTTCTTGTGGTGTGCCACAGGGTTCTATTCTTGGTCCTCTCCTCTTCTCACTGTACATGCTGCCTCTTGGATCAGTAATAGCCAGACATAATTTTTCTTTTCACTGCTATGCTGATGATGTACAAATTTATCTACCAATGAAACCCAAAAACAGTAATCTTCTCACTCCCTACTCTGATTGTATTAACGACATTAAACAGTGGCTTCACCGTAATTTTTTGTTTTTAAACGAAGGAAAGACAGAATGCATCTTCTTCGGCGATGATGCTCCCTGTAACTTTGGTGCTCTAACTTCCAAATGCAGACCAACAGTTAAAAACTTGGGGGTGACATTTGACAAGGACTTAAAATTTGATAAACACATAGCGTCTGTAGTCAAGGCCTGTTTTTATCAATTACGTCTTTTATACAAAGTTAAACCTTTTTTAAATCGTTTTGATTTAGAAAAGGCCATTCATGCTTTTATCACCTCAAGACTTGACTACTGTAATTCCCTGTATGCGGGAATCTCCCAATCCTCCATTAGACGCCTTCAATTGGTCCAAAATGCTGCAGCTAGACTTTTAACCAACACTTCCAGACGTGAACACATTACCCCTGTTTTATTTTCTCTCCATTGGCTTCCAATTGATTTTAGAATTAAATTCAAAATTTTATTATTCACTTTTAAAGCACTCAATGGTCTTGCCCCACTATATTTGACTGATCTCGTAACTGTCCGTGAATATAGGAGAACACTGAGATCATCTAATACATTTCTCCTGTCCATCCCAAAGTCCAACTACAAACGTTGGGGTGACCGGGCCTTTTCTGTCGTTGCACCCAGTCTCTGGAATAAGCTACCTCTGGACTTGCGCTCCATCACTCATATGGAGTCTTTTAAATCTAATCCATCCATCCATCCATCCATCTTCTTCCGCTTATCCGGGGTCGGGTCGCGGGGGTAGCAGCCTAAGTAGGGAGGCCCAGACTTCCCTCTCCCCAGCCACTTGGAGCAGCTCCTCCGGGGGAATCCCAAGGCGTTCCCAGGCCAGCCGAGAAACATAGTCCCTCCAGCGCGTCCTGGGTCTTCCTCTGGGTCTCCTCCCGGTGGGACATGCCCGGAACACCTCACCAGGGAGGCGTCCAGGAGGCATCCTAACCAGATGCCCGAGCCACCTCAACTGGCTCCTCTCGATGTGGAGAAGCAGCGGCTCTACTCCGAGTCCCTCCCGGATGACTGAGCTTCTCACCCTATCTCTAAGGGAGAGTCCAGCCACCCTGCGGAGAAAACTCATTTCAGCCGCTTGTATCCGAGATCTTGTTCTTTCGGTCATAACCCAAAGCTCATGACCATAGATGAGGGTGGGAACGTAGATCGATCGGTAAATTGAGAGCTTTGCCTTTTGACTCAGCTCTCTCTTCACCACGACAGACCGGTACAGCGCCCGCTTCACTGCGGACGCTGCACCTATCCGCCTATCGATCTCACGCTCCAGTTTTCCCTCATTCGTGAACAAGATCCCGAGATACTTAAACTCCTCCACTTGGGGCAGGACCTCCTCCCCGACCCGGAGAGGGCATGCTACCCTTTTCCGGCTCAAGACCATGGCCTCGGACTTGGAGGAACTGATCCTCATCCCGGCCGCATCACACTCGGCTGCAAACCGCTCCAGTGAAAGTTGTAAATCACGAACTGATGAAGCCAGTAGGACCACATCATCTGCAAAAAACAGAGAAGCGATTCTAAGGCCACCAAAACGGAACCTCTCAACACCTTGGCTGCGCCTAGAAATTCTGTCCATAAAAGTTATGAACAGAATCGGTGACAAAGGGCAACCTTGGCGGAGTCCAACTCTCACCGGAAACGAGCCTGACTTACTGCCGGCAATGCGGACCAAGCTCTGACACCGGTCGTACAGGGACCTAACAGCCCTTATCAAAGGGCCTGGTACCCCATACTCCCGGAGTACCCCCCACAGAACCCCCCGAGGGACGCGGTCGAATGCCTTCTCCAAGTCCACAAAGCACATGTAAACTGGTTGGGCAAACTCCCACGCACCCTCCAGGACCCTGTTGAGGGTGTAGAGCTGGTCCAGTGTTCCACGACCAGGACGAAAACCACATTGCTCCTCCTGAATCCGAGGTTCGACTATCCGACGGACCCTCCTCTCCAGAACCCCTGAATAGACCTTACCAGGGAGGCTTAAGAGTGTGATCCCCCTATAGTTGGAACACACCCTACGGTCCCCCTTTTTGAATAGGGGAACCACCACCCCAGTCTGCCAATCCAAGGGAACTGCCCCCGATGTCCACGCGATATTGCAGAGTCGCGTAAGCCAACACAACCCTACAACATCCAGAGCCCTAAGGAACTCCGGGCGAATCTCATCCACCCCCGGAGCCTTGCCACCGCGGAGCTTTTTAACCACCTCGGCGACCTCAGCACCAGAGATCGGAGAACCCGACCCAAAGTCCCCAGGCTCCGCTTCCTCCATGGAAGACGTGCCAGTAGGATTGAGGAGGTCTTCGAAGTATTCCGCCCACCGACTCACAACATCCCGAGTTGAGGTCAGCAGCACGCCACCCCCACCATAAATGGTGTTGGTCGCGTACCTCTTTCCCCCCCTGAGACGCCGGATGGTGGACCAGAATCGCCTCGAAGCCGTACGGAAGTCATTCTCCATGGCCTCTCCGAACTCCTCCCACGCCCGAGTTTTTGCCTCAGCAACCACCCGAGCCGCATGCCGCTTGGACTGCCGGTACCTATCAGCTGCTTCCGGGGTCCCACAAGCCAAAAAGGCCCAATAGGACTCCTTCTTCAGCCTGACAGCATCCCTCACTGCCGGTGTCCACCACCGGGTTCGAGGGTTGCCACCACGACAGGCACCAACAACCTTGCGGCCACAGCTCCGATAAGCTGCCTCGACAATAGAGGCGCGGAACACGGCCCACTCGGACTCCATGTCCCCCGCCTCCCTCGGAACGTGTTCAAAGCTCTCCCGGAGGTGGGAGTTAAAGCTCCGTCTTACGGGAGACTCTGCCAGACGTTCCCAGCAGACCCTCACAATACGTTTGGGTCTGCCAGGTCTGACCGGCATCCTCCCCCACCATCGGAGCCAACTCACCACCAGGTAGTGGTCAGTTGACAGCTCCGCCCCTCTCTTCACCCGAGTGTCCAAGACATGCGGCCGCAGATCAGATGAGACGACAACAAAGTCGATCATCGAACTGCGACCTAGGGTGTCCTGGTGCCAAGAGCACATATGGACACCCTTATGCTTAAATCTAATCTTAAAACCTTTTTATTCAGGCAGGCTTTTGATACCTAGTACAGTAGTTCTTTGACATTCTTGTTAGGTCTTAATTGTTGTTAGGTCTTAATTGTTTTTAATTTTTAACTGGCTGTTTTTTATTGTTATTTTTGATTGTTTGTTTTATTTTCTGTATTGTTCAGCACTTTGTGCACCTTCTGGCTGCTGAAAAGGGCTCTATAAATAAAGATTGATTGATTGATTGAATAGAAGGTGAACAAGAGAGAACATAGCGCTTTGCAGCTCTGCAGAGAGTGGGGAAGGCTGCACAGAAGTCTGTTGGAGTCAGCCTCCCCACCATCAGACTTTTACACCTCCAGATTGTTGCGAATTCAAAAGGTTGAAGGAAGCTCTGAAACGAATGTGCAAATTTTATGTAGGTTTATTGTACATATAAGAATCAACCTTACAGCAACAACAGACCTCTCACCGAGCACAAGTCCACACACACATCTTCGAAGGCGGACCACGGTTTTATACCTCTAGATGACGTCATCGCCTCGTGGGACCAATCCTGGAACCGAACCGCCTTGGAACCGCCCTAGAACTTCCCCTACTCTGTGAGTGATCCGCCTCTCAGCCAACAAGCTATCAGCTCTGTATGTCAATCATCAAATGTTGGGTGTGTTGCATGTGCAGGCGTGTAACTGTTCCCTAGTGAAAACAAAGCCCGAGAGAAAAACGTTCTGCCTAGTGTCACATTTCACATTATAAGGCAGAATTAAGTGAATACAAATAATGGAGCATAGTGGGTGTAATGTAATACTGATAGAAATATATTTCAAGATGCAGGAAGAGGGCCACCTGCATCATGAAAGAGCCCACTCACCCAGTACACACACTTTTTTCCACGCTCCCCTCAGGCAGGAGGTTGAGGAGCATTAAGTGTAGAACCACTAGACTGAGGAACAGCTTCTACCCTGAGGCTGTTAGACTCATGAATCTCTAACGAGGATAATCACTGTGAAAAAAGAATTACATCATGCTCTTGATTTGTTTCATTCGCTGCGTTTATTCGTACTCATCTGCTCACACAGACTCATGTTCATGCTGCTGTTCAGTGCATTGTTTTTTTAATACTATCAGTGCTTAATGTATTTTTAGTTAACATAATTCTTAGTTCATATCTTAGACTTTATTACTGTTTTTCTTTTACATTTTATACTTTTGTTGGATGTAACTGAGACCCTGCATACACAATTTCATTCCACCTCATGTACCACATGTGATGCGAATGACAATAAAGACCATTGAATCCTTGAAGTAAAGATGGTGGGACAGATTTCATACTTGGTAAACACTCTCTCAGCCCCAACCTCCATCTTTAATCTCTTGAAGTCATGAAGAATTTGTGGTGTTACTGCATCAAAAAGTTAAAAGGCTTCTGCTGTTCAACTTCAGATCAGCCCATCAGGTTGTCATGGTCACACATCTATCAGAGCTTTGCACAATAGAGGGGGAAGAGGAAGAACAAGGCAGAGGAGTGAACTGGACTTGTGAACATTTTTTTTTTACCTTAAACAATGTTATGAGTTACAGACACGTATTTACACCCTTACCAAAGACAAGACACAAAAGTGACTTAAAACCTAGTTATGTTGAACTGTTTCCATTTGTATATGCTAGGGGTGTAACGATACATAAAACTCTCGAGACGAGACGAGACAAATTACAGAGTTTGCGAGAGCGAGCGAGATTTTTGCATCGTGCTAGTGTTAGCAGCGGTGTACGGTAAAAATTTCTTGCAGTGCTTACATATTGTCCGTGTCTTGTTTGTTGCTCTTTCGCCATTTATCGTTTCTATTGGAAATCCAAAATGCTGCCAAACAAATGATTTAAAAGTAGTTGGGGCGTCTTCTATAGCAACTTCATCCGGCGAAGCCATGCTGTCCGTGACGCTGACTTGCTAGGGGCTCTGCTAGCATTAGCGAGACAACGTTACCTCTCAACAAGAGATATCGTGGGAGATTAATATCCCGAGATTTCGTACAACAAGATCTCGTTACACCCCTAGTATATGCCCATCAAAAGGCAGACACTGTACAGTATAGCCTTTGTTTGTCTGTATGGACTTAAGTGCATATGTTCATGGACTTTATATTCTTTGGGCCATGACATCTGATCCTCTCAAGACAATTTAACAAAACTTCATACACTTATGAATCATCACTAGACAGAGTGCTGCTTACAGTTTTCTTGAACCCAGCTCTTAGGTCAAGGTCACAAGTAAAGGTAAAATGTTATACAAGGTATTTGCTTATCCATGCTATAGATTGCTGTATTGTATATTAGTTGGACTATGGTCGTATAATGGGTCATATGTGGTATTATTGTTGCGAAAAGCTCAAGTTAAATTTTTTGTTGTTTTGATACATACAATATTTTGACAAAAGTAAACACCTGGCCATATTTTCTGTTTCCAACAGCCTTATTTCTAGATGGTTTTGCATTTGAAAAACAAACAAAATTCTTAGTTTGTAAATAAACAATGTTTGAACAGGAACCAAATGATGAAAAGGGTCAGTGACAATCCCTGCATGACCTCAGAAACATCTCTGAACATTCATGTCAGGAAACACAGTGAATTAAAATAATCTACATTTTGAAAATGAATGCAATTGTTAGCAATTATCAAATTGCAATCAAATGTTTAGTTTACATTTTAATTCAATGCTTAAAAAATTGTGTCCGTATTACCAAAAAATACAAAAATTATATTATGGCAGCTCACAGTTTGGCTAGAATTACAATAGACCTTTTACCAGTTGACGTCATTGCGCATGCGCACTCGCATTTTTCCAGAATTTTCCGGAAGCTGGGAGGTAGCGCGTCAATACTACTCTAGTTACTGCCAACAGTCGCGGTGGGGAAATATGACTTTTATTGTGTTTATAATTGTTCCAGGCAACGTAAACGAGTAAAAGAAAAAGGTGAGACTTGTTCATTTTACAACGTCCCTCCATGAAAGTCGAGTAAAGTGACTAATGCCCCTTTTCCACCGGTCGGCTCGGGTCGGATGTTACGTCATATGTGCGTCGCAGAGACCCCCTTTCATCCTTTTCCACCGGATATTCCGTGCTGAACCGCGCGAGATTTCTCGAGATTTTCGGGCTGGTTTCATTGGGGTACTGAGGCGAGCTGACCCGCTCCGGAAGGAGGGAGGAGGAGACACGAGCTGTTTTCACGGAAGAGAGGGACGCGATCACTGCAGGACTTACATGATAAACACGGTAAAAACAATTATTATTTTTTAAATTTATAGCAAAGATGGGTCTTCAGCTGAACGTGTCCTTAATAAAATCACGTACTGCTCAAAACTGCACGATTTTAAAAAGTAGTTTCGCCACGAGCAACACGCGGCGCGCGGGCGGCTTTATGTCTTTAAATGTAGCTCAATGAACAGATATAAAATATATTTCATATCTGACTTTATAGTACGAGGGTTCCTGAGCTTAACCACGCTTTAATATTGTCACGTAGTGGTCAAATATGCTGCATTTAAAGTAGTTTCGCTTTGACTTTTTCCAAAAACCTGTGCTTGCACAACGAAAATAAATTATAAAAATTCGAATTTTATTTCAAATAACTCCAACAGGATACATTTCGTATATGAACATGTTGTGATCACACTAGATTTTTTTGAAAAATATCAGCTATGTGGTTTTTGATAGAATTGATAATATGTGATACAAAGTAGAAGGGAGAAAATTAATGGTGTAGCTTGACACATTTATGTCTATAAAACATTGAATTTTATTTCAAATAACTCCAACAGGATACATTTCGTATATGAACATGTTGTGATCACACTA